>AWOL01S0161795.1:0-12266 GCA_000715115.1 Nicotiana otophora | reverse complement strand
CTCGGAGGTCTTTTATTTCCTCTTCTCTCTGCCCTAAGAGAAGTCTAAGGGAGTTCCTCTCATTAGTAGCCCGTTGTAGGTCGGCCTCATATCGATGCAACTCATTTTGGGACCGAGAACATGCTTCTCAATGAACTGCCGCTGCCTACAAAGAAACAAGAAACGAAGTTAACAAAAAGTAAACATAAAGGTAGTACCGACAAAATATTTTTTAAGCTTACCTGATTCAAAGCATGTCGCACCCCGTGAAAAAGATTCGATTCATCACCAGTACCGGCAACGTCCTCGATACGGGTAAACATGTCAAGAAATGGATCCTCCCCATCATGAGGCCTGTCTAGATCGAGGGCCCCCAGATCTTGGGCTTCCCGAATCACCCCTGCAGAAAAAGCGGGAAAGGTAGGCGAATCCTCGATTGTTGCTGCCCCAAATAAATCACCTGGAGCATTCTCTTCGGTTCGAAGGGATTTGAGGGCCCCTTCGGTCATATCCCCTGCCCGTTGGCTTTGATAAGATGCGTCTTCGATCTCCGATAATTTGGGGACTCTACCCGAATCTTTCTCCAGTATATCCTCAGTTCGAGGCAGAGCCTCATGAAGCATCATCGATCCAGCTGCCAATGGGGCATCGGTGGTTCTCTTTGTTCGGGCCGCCGGTGCGGATCCATCATTTTCTTCTTCTTCATCTTCATCCCTTAGACGCATAACTGATTCCACGGTCAAAGGAATGCCATTCTTGTTCAGCGTACGAGCTGTCTTCTTCTTCGGTTTTGGGTCTTTGGGAACGGAGGCTCTTTTCCTTTTATTTCCCTTCACCAGCTTTGGGACAGAGGCCAAAATTTCTTCCTCATTGGACAAGGGCCTCAAAACTGCGTCTTTACCCAAACCTGCATCTGGAAAATCTCAATAAAATATTTTGAAAACCACCTCGTTCGAATTATCAAAAAGTACGAGAAAGGGGCTTAACATGATTTTTGGCCTCCCACCGACCCTTTGACAAATCACGCCATGAGCACTTGGCGTATACGGAGGTCGAAACAAGAGCTCGTACCCAGTCCTTGAGATCGGGAACTGCTTCGGTCATCCAGGGTACCGCTACATCACAAAAGGAGGAGTGTCGATGAGAGAAGAAATGAAAGAACAAAAGTAGAAGTAATAGCAGGATCACACTTACGTTTCATATTCCACTTCTCGGGAAAGGGCAATTTTTTAAGTCGGAATCAGGTCCAAAGTCCTCACTCGAACGAACCTGCCCATCTAACTCCGATATCTATCCTCATCAATAATCAAGAACAGACCTCGGTAGCCCGACGCTCAAGTTTTATTAACCCTCCTCAAAAAAGTCAAGGACGGTATAATCGGATAAGATGGTCGAGGGTGAAAGGCATCCCCTAGATTTTGCTCACAAAGTATCGGATCAGGATAACGATCTGCCAGAAAGAAGGATGGACTTGGCCTAGGGTTATCTAGTATTGACGACAGAAGTCAATAATAACGGAATCGAGGGGACCTAACGTGAAAGGGTAAGTATACACATTCAAAAACCCTTTCACGAAAGAAGTGATATCTTCGTCAGGAGTAGGGATTATATTTCTTTTTCACCCCAATTGCAATCCTTCTTTAGCAGTTTGAGGTGCTTCTCGGTTATCTAACACATGTAGCTCGATACTAGCTCACACTGTCTAGGGACCGATGAGCCTTTATCGACCTTAAAATCAGAAGTAAGAACACACACCCTGGGAACGCACTCCTCAGGCCGTGGCTCTGCCGGTGTCTCATCGGCGGCACACTGTGAAGATGAAGCCTTCTCTTTCTGAGGAATGGTTTGTGATGTTTTCGCCATTTTCGAATTCAAAGGTGAGGAATAGAACAGAGTGACAAATATTTGGTAGAATTGAAGAGGGGCTTTAGGAAATCACAGACTTGCGGGTAAATCAGAAGATACGAAAAGGGACTCGAGAAATATTGGAAGCTTGAAGATGTAAAAGTGGTAAAAGGTAAGAGGAAGGGTTATTTATAGGCTTAAGCGATGGCAGTTCAGTATTAGTGGTGGCCGACCACCGTTTGACATGCATTAAATGCCTTGAAAGACTAAACCGACGGGATAGCTAGCACATGCGTCATTATCGAGACCGATGGGGACGTCAGGTTGTAATCCTATCGAGCCATTAAAATATCATATAATTTCTCACCACATTCTTCCTGAAAAATGAGGGGACTATCTGTATACGGTCGAAATAGATTTCGGCCTTCGCACGTAAACGATGATCGATCGAAGTGAGATTCCAAAGATGGAACAAACAAGCCTCGAACTCAAGGGGCCGATCCATGTCGAGTTCGACATCGTTATCGAGCTCGAATCTAAATTGAACTATGATGTAGAGTAAATCTATCATGCTTATAATCCAGAGACCAACCAACATTGATCCCGAATCAATTCGAGAGCTCGAGCCAGAATCGAGCTTGAGCCAAGATCGAGAGCTCGAGTCAAAATCGAGCTCAAACCAAAATCGAGGGCTCTAAGCAAGATCGAGCTCGCAGACAAAAGCCGTTACAATTCCACTAGAGAGAATCTTGGCAGAAATTGTGGAAAAGCTGATTTATCATGGGTCTCCCACTGAGTATTTATTTTATTATCCTTAGAGCAAAGTCTCTCTACTATAAAGGGGCATGATTATCATTTTTGTAAAGGCAAGTTTTTTCAGGCTTACATTATAATAAAAATACTATATTCTCTCATAGTAAAGGATCGTTCTTTTAGGCTTCTTAAATTATTTTTACTTGTTGAGTCCTAAGATTCATTTTTTTATAACCTTATTATTTCACATTCTTTGCAATCCATATTTATATTTCTATTTATCCTTACAATTTGTATTAAGTTGCGCCATAAATCCTTGGAACTACGTATAAATGCAACTCTATCCATTTTTTCGATAAACAAAGACTATATCCTACTATCATGTGTTAATATTTTTTATTTTATTATTTCAGGTCATATTCTTTGATGTTCAAACATTTGACATGTGGAAGACTTCATTATGATCAAGAGTTACATAGTTTTTATGTGCTATTTATTGTCTAGTATCATAGCTATTTGTCTCACCAATTATTTGAAACAAACTGCTGGTTATTTAGTTCAAATAGTTTATTTCTTTTTAATATATCGGTACTATGAAATTGTGATGACCCGATATGTCATTTTTAATTTTAACCTTCATTTATGTATTCCGAGACCTAGAATAGCTCCATTCAACCTTTCTCGATTTTTCGTGCGCAATCCGTATCTTTTTCCGAAAGATTTTGTGTGAAAACCAAAGAAAATGTAAAATTTTGCCTTTAAAACTCATTTGAGTTAACTTCGGTCAATATTTTGAGCAAAAGAATCCAGATTAGTATTTTGGACAATTTCGATGTCTCCGTATCATGATTTGGGACTTGAGAGTATGCCCGAAATCAAATTTGAAAGTCCCTAACTTGAATTATCGCCATTTGACGGAAACTAGAAATTTAAAGGTTTAAAGAATTCCTAAATTTGGCCATAATTAGATTTTTGTTGATACCGGGTCTCGATTTGGATTCCGATAGTTCGGCCAGCTGCGTAATAATATTTATGACTTATGTACAAAATTTAAAATTATTCCGAGGTGCGCAGGCACGTTTTCCGTTAGTTTTTTAAAATAATAAAATAAAATAAAAGGTTTGAATTTCTAAAGTTTGACCAGAGTTTGACTTTCGAGCAAACGACCCCAGAAGGGAATTTTGATGATGTCAATAGCTTCATATAGTGATTTTGGACTTACGAGTGTGTTCGGATATTTATTTGGAAGTCTGTAATTTATTTCGGCTTAAAATGGTGAAAGTTGGAAAATGGAAGATTTTTAGAAAGTGTGACCGGGAGTTGACTTTATCGATATCGGGGTCGAAATTCGATTCCGAAAATTGGAACAGCTCCATTATGTCAATTTTGACTTGTGTGCAAAATTTTAAGTCATTCTAGATTGATTTGATATATTTCGGCAAAAGTTATAGAATTTGGAAATTTTATAAACTCATAAGTTTCATTCGAGGTGCGATTCATAGTTTCGGTATTGTTTGATGTGATTTGAGGCCTCGACTAAGTTCGTATCATGTTTTAGAACTTGCTGGTATATTTGGTTGGGGTCCCAAGGGTCTCGGGTGTGTTTCGGGTGTTATAAGATCATTTTGGACTACTTTGGATGCTAGTTTTCTGATGTCTGGTGTTGTTCTTCGCGTTCGCGAGGTGCCTCTCGCGTTCGTGAAGAAGGATTTGTCTTCTGGGAATTTGTTTTTCGCGTTCACGAAGAAGGAATTCCTGTTGTCCGTTACCCGATTTCGGAAGCTTATATCATGCAATCTATAAGGAATTTGGAGATGATCTAAAAATGAAAGTTGTGGCCCTTTGTGTCTAGTTTTTAGAAATGTAAACCATTTGGCATTTAGAGTTGTGTATAAAAGGTTATACTAGATAAACTACAAGCTGTCTAGGAAGAGTTTAGAAATCACGAAGAAGAAATTTCTGCTGCACAAGACTGACTTTGGAAGCTTATATCTCGAAATCTATAAATCAATTAGGAGATGAGCAAAACATAAAAGTCGTATTTCTTGATGTCTAGTTTTCAAAAGTTTAAACCATTTGTCATTTGGAGTTTTGTACAAATAGTTATGGCCATTGTACTAGAGGTTGTCTAAGAAGAGTTTAGAAATGGCTGTGGAAGGATTTGTTCATCGCGAACCCAAGGGCAGGGTCGCGAACGCGAAGAACAAACCCCTGGGCATCAGAATAAAGTCCAAAAATGAGACTTCGTCTCATTCTTCCATTTTTGGATGAAGAAAGCTCGGGTGAGGCGATGTTTCGAGGTTTTTTCAAGGAAACCATTGGGGTAAGAATTGTTGCATTGTGTTGTTGTTTGAACACTCTCCTTGATGTTAATTATGCTTCCTACCTTGCTTGTTAATGATATACATGTGCTTGGTAAGGAAGAGTGTAAAGCACAAAGGGTGATGTCGTGCTGTTTCATATACATTATCATGTGAGGGAGAGTGCAAAGCACGAAGGGTGATGTCGTGCCATTTGAGAGTTTAAAGAACGAAGGGTGATGTTGTGCCAATTGAGAGTATGTAAAGCACGAAGGGTGATGTCGTGCTATTTCAATTATATTATCACGTGAGGATGAGAGTAAGAGCATGAAGGGTGATGTCGTGCCATTATTTTTATATTATCATATGTTCATGGCACGAAGGGTGTTTCCGTGCAGGCGAGGACAAGAGAAATACATTATATTGTGATATCATTTCGTTGTGTATACATTCATGCCTTTATCTTGAGATGTTATTGTGCACTTATGTTTTCTATGTGACTCTTAGTCATTGTTGCTTCTTGTGTGCCTCCCACTTTATTTATTTTATTGCTATTGGAATTTCTCCCACCTAGTTATTACTGTTATATGTATGCACGGTGAGAAAGAGATAAATGCACGAAGGGTGTTGCCGTGACAATTGGTTTGATCTACATATATATATCGGGTGAGAATGAGACAAGTGCACGAAGTTATTGCCGCGACATTCGATGTGATATGTTGAATATATTTCTCACACCAGGAACATTAAATGAGGTGTCACGCGGTGACCTTTACTTGAAAGAACTATATTCGAAAGATATTTACTGGCAAGAATTATATTTGAAAGATATGTTTTTGAAAGAATTATATTCGTAAGATATTTATTTGAAGGAAGTATATTCTGGATATATTTAATTGTACGGATTACATTCTAAAGATTTTTATTTGAAAAATTCATAGATAAAAGATGTATATTGTGAAGGACTTGATTAATTGGATAAAAGATGTATATTTTGAAAGATATTTATTTGAAAAATTCATATATTTAATGTGTATTTTTATTACAAGCTTATTATTCGTTTGATCAATATTTATGGTATTCTTGTTGCCTTGTTATTTATGTCACAAGTTGATTATTGTTGTCATCACTGCTATTTGTTTTCTATTATTTTTGTATGCTATATTGCACAGGTTATTTGAGTAATGAGTGTATTGACTGTACCTCGTTACTACTCCACCGAGGTTTGTCTTGATACTTACTGGGTACCGACTGTGGTGTACTCATACTAAACTTCTGCACATTTTTGTGCAGAGTCAGGTATTGGAGATATCTGATTCAGTAAGATATTAGAGTGTGATCACAAGGGTTCAAGGTAGGGCTGCTTGGTCGTCACAGTCCCTTGGAGTCTTTCCATTATATTGTACTATCAACTCTTATTTGAATAGTATTGTATATTCGATCCTTGAGATCATTGGATGTATTCAGTTAGAGTTCGTGACTCTATATTGCCAGTATTGGGAGGTTGTATTAAATTATATGATAAAAAATGGCTCGAAATGAAATTGTAATCGGCTTACCTAGTCTTAGAGACTAAGTGCCATCACGACGCCTGTGGTGGGATTTTGGGTCGTGACAAGTTGGTATCAAAAAGCTCTAGTTTCATAGTGTCTACGAGTCACGAACGAGTCTAGTAGTGTCTTGCGGATCGGTACGGAGACGTCTGTACTTATCTTCGAGAGGTTATAGAACTGTTAGGAAATTTCCACTTCTTTCATTCCTGTCATGCGGAATTTGTTGATTTTGGAGTTTGAGCCTTTGTATCTCTATTCTCTCACGGATGGTGAGGAGACGCGCTACCGGGTCAGTTGAGCAGACACCCGTGCATTCTGCTAGGGTCGCAAGAGGTCGGGGTCGAAGTAGAGACCGAGGTAGAGGCAGAGGAAGGGCACGTGCCTCAGTTAGAGAACTTGTTAGAGTAGCAGTTGAGGAGCCGCCAGTAGCTCCGGTTGGGGGACAAGTACTAGAGACACCTCTTGTTACCCCCGGACTTCAGGAGACTTTAGCACAGCTCCTTAACATGTTTGGTATATTTACTGGGGAAGGATTTATCTCCGTTTCGCCAAATATTTTACAGATTGGGGGAGGAGTTCAGACTCCTACCACTCGTACTCCAGAGTAGCAGGTTAACATTGGTCAAGTTTCAGTTATAGTACCAGTACATCGTTTTATTCCGGTTCAGTCTCAGTTCAGGCCAGAGGCTATCAAAAGAAGAACAAAAGAGATTTGAGAGATTTAAGAGGTATAGTCCACCTACTTTCAATGGCACAGCTACCGAGGATGCCCAAGGATTTCTAGAAAAAATAAATGTCACTGTATTCTCCGCACCATGGGCATTGTGGAAGTGAGCGAAGTTGCTTTTACTACATTTCTGATGTCAGTAGCAGCGTATCAATGGTGGCAAGTTTATGAAGAGAATATACCAGCCGATGTAATACCACTAACTTAGGTTCAATTTTTGGAGATGTTGTTTTCTTTTAAAGATTGTGTTCCCAGACTCTCCAGGATGTGTCGTGCACAGAGTTCGGTATGTTAGCCTGTCATACTCCTACTTTGGTTCCTACAGCCAGAGAGCGAGTCCACGGATTCTTTAAAGGACTCAATTATGATTGTAAACTTTTGTACGACTTAGGAGCTATAGGCTGATACTTAATTTCGGCTAGTGGTAGAAATTTCCAAGATGTTAGAACGTGTTCGGAGTGGAGGACGAGCGGGTAGAGGGCGTCATAGAGGTGGAGGCTCGGCCCGTTGATATATTTTCTATGGTATGACTGAGGTCGCTACATCAGATGGTGTCTTTACAAATACGGTCTCGATTTATTATAAAGGAATAATTTCCTTAACCTGATTCGGTTGAGTATCAAGGAAAGTCCTCCTATTATGCTCCACTTATGAGTGAGCTTCGTGAGTCTATAATCTACTTATGTGTTTACTCCTATTGGGAGATTCTATGGAGATAGACATGTCTATCATTTTATGTTATTCACTAAAAAGAGTTGTCAGGCTGAAAGTGACTTTCTGTTACTCATTACGGTGAGTTTGATGTAATTTTCGGATAACTGACTACAATTTATAAATTATATAGCCTACCGGTATGGAGGTTCATTATGTGTTATGACCTTGTTTAAACAAAATTATTTTAAAGAAGAAAATGGAAAGATTTCGATTGGCACGATGTGCATATTACTTGCGATTCAGAGCTTAGGATGGGATCCTCATATTTAATATGATTTGATTTTAAACCGGGCTACAAGCCACGATGGGAGTTATACCAGGATGAGACCCTTGTGGTTAAATGTGTTTTAAATTCTTCATTTTTGAAATTTAATTTGTACTATAGTACTAATGGGGAGTCACGCCTGTTAGGATTATTTGAATATTCTTGTATGTGTTTTTCTGTGCACATTTAGCCATATTCATGTTATAATTATTGCGTTTTGGCCTACGATGCTAGTGCCCAGGTGGCATTAAATGTGACTCGTTAATTCGAACAATTAATTATGAGGTCTTCATGCCTCGTGTCTCGTTGTTAGTAAGGTGAAGGTTTGTAACGAGATTTTTGTTAACATGAGGTTAACTGACGATGATGTAATTGATTATGAATAGTTATTAAGACCAGAGATATGGTTATAGGCATACATATGATGTGTGCGTAGGCATGAGTTGCTACCGCCGGTTGAGGCTAATACCGTGCATTGATATGAAAACTTGGGATGGAGTGTAAGAAATTTGGGTTTAAAGTTATAAATGGCGATAAAATAAATAATCTCAACTAAGATGGTGTGGTCAGACTTATGTTGATTACGGTGACATAGAATCATCCGCGAGTATATGGGTAAGAGAAAATCAGCAATTTGATAACCTCAGAATAATTCTTGCCACGTTCGAGGACGAACGTTTGTTTTAGAGGTGGAGAATATGATGACCCGATATGTCATTTTTAATTATAACCTTCATTTATGTATTTCGAGACCTCGAATAGCTCCATTCAACCTTCCTCGATTTGCATGCACAGTCCGTATCTTTTTCCGAAAACTTTTATGTGAAAAAACAAATAAAGTGTGAAATTGTGCCTCTAAAAATCATTTGAGTTGACTTTGGTCAATGTTTTGAGAAAATGAATCCGGATTAGTGTTTTGACGGTTCTGATGTCTCTGTATCGTGATTTGGGGCTTGGGCGTATGCCCGGAATCAAAATTTGGAAATCCCTAGCTTGATTTATCACCATTTGAGAGAAACTAGAAATTTAAAGGTTTAAGAAATTCCTAAATTTGGCCATAATTGGATTTTTGTTGATACCGGGTCCCAATTTGGATTCCGAGAGTTTATCAGCTTTATAATAATATTTATGACTTATGTACAAAATTTGAATTTATTCCGAGGTGCGTAGGCACGTTTTCCATTAGTTGTTTTTTAAAAATAAAATAAAATAAAAGGCTTAATTTTATAAAGCTTGAATTTCTAAAGTGTGATCGGAGTTTGACTTTTGAGCAAACGACTCCGGAATGGAATTTTAATGATTTCAATAGATTCGTATGGTGATTTTGGACTTAGGAGTGTGTCCGGATATTTATTTGGAAGTCTGTAATTGATTTCGACTTGAAATGGCGAAAGTTGGAAAATGGAAGATTTTTAGAAAGCTTGACCGGGAGTTGACTTTATTGATATCGGGGTCGAAATTCAATTTTGGAAATTAGAACAGGTTTCGGCACAAGTTCTAGAATTTGAAAATTTCATATGCTCATAAGTTTCATTCGAGGTGCGATTCGTAGTTTCAGTGTTGTTTGATGTTATTTCAGGCCCCGACTAAATTCGTATCGTGTTTTAGGACTTGTTGGTATATTTGGTTGGGGTCTTGAGAGCCTCGGGTGTGTTTCAGGTGTTATCGGATCATTTTGGACTACTTTGGATGCTGGTTTTCTAATGTCTGGAGTTGTTCTTCGCATTCGCGAGGTGCCTCTCGCATTCGCGAAGAAGGGTTTGTCATCTGGGAAATTGTTCTTCGCGTTCGTGAAGAGCCTCTCGCGTTCGCGAAGAAGGAATTCCTATTGTTCGTCACCTGACTTCGTAAGCTTATATCTTGCAATCTATAAGGAATTTGGAGATGATCCAAAAATAAAAATTGTAGCCCTTTATGTCTAGTTTTCAGAAATGTAAACCGTTTGGCATTTAGAGTTGTGCACAAAACATTATGGTGGATATACTACAAATTATCTGGGAAGAGTTTAGAAATCTTGAAGAAGAAATTTCTGCTGCACATGACTGATTTTTGAAGCTTATATCTCGAAATCTATAAGGAATTGGGAGATGAGCGAAACATAAAAGTTGTAGCCCTTGATGTCTAGCTTTTAAAATGTTAAACCTTTTATAATTTGGAGTTTCATACAAATAGTTATGCCCATTGCACTAGAGGCTGTCTGAGAAGAGTTTGGAAATGGCCGTGGAAGGAATTGTTCATCGCGAACGTGAGGGGAGGCTCGCGAAAGTAAACAACAAAACCCCGGGCATCAGATGNAATGTTAAACCTTTTATCATTTGGAGTTTCATACAAATAGTTATGCCCATTGAACTAGAGGCTGTCTGAGAAGAGTTTGGAAATGGCCGTGGAAGGATTTGTTCAACGCGAACGCGGGGGGAGGGTCGCAAAAGTAAACAACAAAACCCCGGGCATCAGACTAAAGTCCAAATATGAGACTTCATCTCATTCTTCCATTTTTGGATAAAGAAAGCTCCGGTGAGGTGATGTGTCGAGGGTTTTTCAAGGAAAACATCGGGATAAGAATTCTTAACACGATTTTGGTTAAAATACATGAATCTATTGTTGTTTTTATAATGAAATTAGTGAATTGGGTTGAAAATGATAGAAATTTTCTATACCTTAAATTGAGGATTTGAAGGTCGATTCATTATCGGAATTTGATAAAATTGGTATTGTTGAACTCGTATCGGAATGTGTATTTGGATTTTGTAAAAAACAAAATTGGGTTCTGAGTGGTGGGCCCCGCATTAACTCTTTAGAGTAAAATTTTATGTTTACGTTTAATTATCCGCAAGCTTTTCGATGAATTTTAATGAAGTTATAAATTAATTTGGATAGATTTGAGCTGTCCGGAGGTTGATTCAAGCAAGAAGGCTATTTTGGAATATCGACATAACTTCAAAAAGGTAAGTATCTTGCCTAACCTTGAGTGGGGGAAATTTTCCTTAGGCATTGAGTCTTATGTGAAAATTGTGTGATTGAAAACCATGTACGCGAGGTGACGAGTACGTACTTGGTTTATATGTGCAAATTATATGGGTTTAAATTCGTAGACACCCTTATGTATTAAATTAAACAATTGTTGGAAGATAGTAAATCTTTTATTTGTCATGCCTCATTCCTTGTTTGTCGTGTTTGTATTTTTTATGATAATTTGGGGTGATTGCCACTTGGATTTTTATGTGAATTCTGTGTTTGTTAATTTGATATTTCTTCGAATTAATTTCATTATGGATTTTTCATCTGCAAATAATTAATTAAATAAGCTTAAAAAGGGGCGTTAATATATTTATCAAAAAATTGGATTAAAGAAGGTGTTGTCCTATGTTGAGTTACTTTTCCATCTCTGTAGTTATTTTTGAGGTTTTATATACGTTGTGTGGATCCTTGGGCTATTTGCTTTGAAATTAATTGATTTTTGTTGTATCTTTGGAGTTAGTTGTGGCCGGTGGGCAAATTGTGATATGAATTTTTGTATTGTGTTGTTATTTAAACACTCTCCTTGATGTTAAGTATGCTTCCACCTTGCTTGTTAATGATATACATGTGCTTGGTAAGGAAGAGTGTAAAGCACAAAGGGTGATGCCGTGCTATTTCATATACATTATCATGTGAGGGAAAGTGTAAAGCACGAAGGGTGATGCCGTGCCATTTGAGAGTGTAAAGCACGAAGGGTGATGTCGTGCCATTTGAGAGTGTAAAGCACGAAGGGTGATTCCGTACCATTTCAATTATATTATCACGTGAGGATGAGAGTAAAAGCACGAAGGGTGATGTCGTGCCGTTATTTTTATATTATCATATGTTCATGGCACGAAGGGTGTTTCTGTGCAGGCGAAGACAAGATACATACATTATATTGTGATATCTTTTTGTTGTGTATACATTCATGTCTTTATCTTGAGATGTTATTATGCACCTATGTTTTCTATGTGACTTGTAGTCGTTGCTACTTCCTGTGTGCCTCCCACTTTATTTCTTTTATTGTTATTGGCATTGCTACCCACCTAGTTAGTACTGTTATATGTATGCACAGTGAGAAAGAGATAAATGCATGTAGGGTGTTGTCGTGCCAATAGGTTTGATCTACA
>AWOL01S0161764.1:0-10476 GCA_000715115.1 Nicotiana otophora | reverse complement strand
GACTTTGGAGGTCAGTGGGATCGTTTCTTGCCTTTGGCCCAGTTTTCTTATAACAACAGTTACCAATCGAGCATCGACATGGCTCCATTTGAAGCTTTATATGGTCGGCGATATCGTTCGCCCATCGGATGGTTTGAACCCGGCGAGGCTAAGTTATGTGGTACTGATTTGCTGAAGGATGCCTTGGAAAAGGTAAAGTTGATTTAGGAGCGACTTCGTACAACATTGTCTAGACAGAAGAGTTACACAGATCACAAAGCGCATGATTTATCATTTATGGTGGGTGAGACAGTTCTCTTGAAGGTTTCACCAATGAAAGGAATCATGAAATTTGGGAAGAAGGGCAAGTTGAGCCCAAGGTTTATAGGCCCATTCGAGGTGTTGAGATGAGTTGGGGAGGTTGCTTACGAGCTTGCTCTGCCGCCCTGTCTATCGGGGGCTCATCCATTTTTCCATGTATTTATGCTCTNTTTCCATGTATTTATGCTCCGGAAGTATCATGCCGACCTGTCACATGTGTTAGACTTTAGCACAGTTCAACTAGAAAATAGCTTGAGTTATGAAGAGGAACCAATTGCCATTGTTGATACACAAGTTCGCCAGTTGAGGTCCAAGAAGCTTTCTGCGATAAAAGTCCAATGGAGGGAAAACCAGTCGGGGAAGCGACTTGGGAGATCTAGGAGGACATGTGGAGCAGATATCCATATTTATTCAGCACTCCACGTATAGTTCTAAACCCGTTCGAGGATGAACGTTTGTTTAAGCGGTGGAGAATGTAACAACCCAACCGGTCGTTTTGCCTTCTAGAACCCCGTTACAATAAATAAGACACCCTGTATGTGCTTTTACTATTTTATAACTTGTGGGGATGGTTAGTTTGGGATTTGGAAGAGTTCGGGTTAAAATCGGAACACTTTGTTCCTTAGTCGGCTTTTAAAAGGCTAAGTTTGACTTAGTTAACATTTTGAGAACATGATACCGGAATCAGGATTTGACAGTTCCAATAGATTCGTATGATGATTTTGGATTCGCGCGTATGTTCGAATCGGGTTTTGGACAACCCGGGAGCATTTCGGCACTTAACAGTGAAAGTTAGTTATTTCGAGGTTCTAAGGTCCTTTAAATTTAAGACTTGGACACAAAATTTGGTGTCATTCCGAGTAGTTTAAGTAAGTTTCGGCGCGTTCGAAGTAAGTTTGAAGAATTTAAAAATTCTAAGTTGAATCAATTTGGTTTGAGGTACGATTCTTAGATTCGATGTTGTTTTACGCGTTCTGAGGGTTCGAGCGAGTCCGGTTTATTACTTCAAACTTGTTGGTATGTTCGGGCAGGGCCTCGGGTGTTAACCGTATGAGGCTCGGACCAATTTTAGAATTTGGTGGAGCAACTAACGCTTCCAGCTTCTGCTACAACCGCACCTGCGCTTGGTCAGCCGTAGGTGCAAGCTCGCAAAAGCGGCCAAGAAGGGGGCTGCCAGGGACCGCAGAAGCGGGGAAATGGACCACACCTGCGAAGTCGCAGGTGCGATAAAGGCAAAGGCATCGCAGGTGTGGACGAGGGCGCAGGTGCGGCGTATGCACCGCAGAAGCGAGCCACTGATCGCAGAAGCAGACGAGACGGCTAAGGGGGGAAGCCGCATCTGCGAGGTCCTTTCCGCAGATTCGTAGCCACAAAAGCGGTTATCGAGCCGCAAAAGCATAAAATCGCTGGGCAGAATGTCTTAAAACGGGGCGCAACCATTTTTGAGCTCATTTTCTCCATTATTAGGCGAATTTGGAGCTTTTTGAGAGGAGTATGCACCTAGCCACTTGGAGGTAAATTTATTCTACCTATTGTGAGTTAGATACATAGATTATGGGTAGATTATAACATGTAAATTATGGAAATCAATGGTTTAGATGAAAAACCTAGGTTTTGAAAAAAATGAGATTTTAACCGCGAAAATGGTTATGGAATGGGATAGAAATTGTATATTTGAGTTCTTGAGATTATGGGTAACTATTTCTTCCAAAAATATCTGGAATCCGGGTACGTGGGCCCGAGGTGAATTTTAGAAATTTTTTCAATTTGGGTTGGGTAATTAATCTAATACTCTAATTTCGAATTGTTAAGCATGTATTGATTGTTTTATATACCTTTTAGCTAGTTTCGTATTTTTCGACACCGAATGGAGGCTTTAACGCGACGTTGCAATCGGGAAGTGAACTTTGAGATAATATAGGTCTCTTGTCTAACCTTGTAAGAGGGAATTTACCCCATAGGTGATTTAAATTAATAATTATTGCTAATTGTGGGGGCTACGTACGCACGAGATGACGAGAGTCCATGTCTAGCTACTAATTATTCTATGTCCAGGTAGTTTAGGATTCAAATCATGACTTACTTGTAATAATTGCATCCTTTATTTAATTTAAGTACTAGAATTATATTGGAAATTGTTAGAGGAAATAGTAAAAGACTGAAATTTCACATACTGGAATTTTTGTGCAAATTACTTGTATGTTAATAGAAATTATACATCCTTATGTGTTAGCCTTATAATAATTTCTCGTTCCGGAGGTTCATAAGAAATGTCTGCCTTTCTTGTGGAGTGGGCCAAACGCTCCGGCAGTATAGATGCATCTATGGATTGTTTCATACGTCCCTCGGCAGTGTACACAACACTCTGGATCGGGCCTTATGACCTCGGTAGAAATCGTTCTTAATAATTATAATTACATGATACCTTGACATTCTATTGCAGCTTGTGAAGATAAATGATTAATTGGAAATTATTGAATTTGAAAGAATTATTTATTCCCGCTTGTTAAGAAGATTATTGTTATTCATATAAACCATGCCTACTTAAATATATCTATTTTAAATTTTATTGACCCATAGCGAGTGTCAAAGTCGAACTCTCGTCACAAATTCTTTGAGATTATACTTGATACTTACTGGGTACACGTTCTTTACGTACTCATGCTACGCTTGTTGCACTTTTTGTGCAGGATCTGAGACAGGAATCTTAGGCGGTCCTACCGGTGCGCACCCACGCTATCCCGATGCCTAGTGGTGAGTTGCTTCTCCTGAGCCATTCCGCAGCACCTAGTGTCTCCCTATGTATTTGTTTTCTGTCTATTTTGTGTTCAGCCAGTATTTTGGATTTCTTTTGTATCATCTACTAGATACTCATATACTTGTGATACCAGGACTTGGTACACACGAGTAGAATTATGATTTGAATTATTTTCTTGATTTTTATTTAATAAGAACCCTTTTTATTTTCCTTAAAGCTTGCAAGTAATAAGAGTTTAATTACTAGGAAATTTATGAAAAGAGGAAATATATGTTTAATTCACTAGTTGGCTTGCCTAGCTGTGATGTTGGGCGCCATCACGACCTATAGGTGAAACTGGGTCGTGACAATTAGCTAATGCGTCTGCTTATGCATTTTCTTCCCTAGGTATATGCGTGATTAACCACTCCCGGAATCGAGCTAGCAGAGCCTGAACCTTCATCACATATTGTTGCATATGTTCCTCCTTGGCTTAGAAGATCCCGTAGACCTGATTAACCACCAGTTGGGTGTCACATTTGATTTCTATGACATTGGAGTCCAGTCCTCGGGCCAATTCGAGCCATACAATCAAAGCTTCAAACTCCGACTCATTGTTAGTTAGTGAGATCATTCTTATGGCATGCCTTAGGATTTCCCCTGAGGACGTGGTTAGTACTATGCTGAGCCCGGACCCTTTTACGTTGGAAGCTCCATCCGTGAATAGGTTCCAAACTCCTGATGTCGATTTTGAGACAATCACTACTTCAATGGTTGCCAAAATTAACAGTCTCGGACTGAAATCAGCCACAAGGTCGGCCAAAACGTGTGACTTAATCGCAGTACTAGGTTTATATTTTATTTCAAATCCACTCATTTAGACAGTCCACTTGGCCAGCCATCCCGAAAGTTCGGGTTTATGATGGATGTTCCGCAAGGTAAAGGTGGTCACCACAGCTATCAGATGTGGATAGCGAATTTTTGCTCCCGTTAAAATCTTACTAATGTAATAGATAGGAGATTGATACCTTCATCCTCACGAACTAGAACAACACTTACCTCTACCTCCAAAGCTGCTAAGTAGACCAACTGTATTTTACCGTCCTCCGATTTCGATAGTAATGGAGGCTTCACTAATCACTTTTCAAATCCCTCAATGCATGTTGACATTCCGGGGTCCATTCGAAGTTGTTCATAGTTTTGAGATACGAGAAGAAATGATGGCATTTCTCTAAAGACCGGGAAATGAATTTGCTCAAAGAGGACAATCTCCCTGTTAGCCTTTAAACCTCTTTTACACTTGATAGTTGGTTCGGGATGTCTTCGATGACCTTGATGTTATCAGGGTTAACCTCGATCCCCCTTTGTGACACCAGGAATCCCAAGAACTTACCGGAGCTGACCCCGAACGCACACTTCTTGGGGTTAAGCTTCATGTTGTGCTTCCTTAAGATGTCAAATGCTTCTTTCAAGTGTTTGAGATAATCACTAGCGTTCAAAGAATTAACAAGTATATCATCTATGTAAAATTTCATGTTTTTACCTATTTTCTTTTCAAACATCTTGTTCACGAACTGTTGATAAGTGGCTCCGATGTTCTTTAGCCGGAAGGGCATCATGTTGTAACAATATCTGTCGAAATTTGTGATGAATGAAGTCTTTTCCTGATCCTTCGGATCCATTTTGATTTGATTGTACCCAGAGTAAGCATCGAGGAAACTCATTAATTCGTGCTCGGCTGTTGCATCAATCATTTGATCAATGTTTGGAAATCGGAACGAATCTTTTGGGCACGCCTTATTTAAGTCCTTATAGTCTATGCACATGCAAAATTTATTATTCTTCTTTGGAACTACTACTACGTTAGCTAGAAGCCGAGGTACTTTACCTCTAGGATTTAGCCAATGTCAAGCAGGCGAGTTACCTCTTCTTTAACGAATTTATTTCTGGTCTTGACAATAGGATATTTTTCTATCTTACGAAGGAATGTTGAGATTCAAGCTTAGCTTGTGTACGGCCACTTCCGGTGGAATACATGTTATATCCGAATGCGACCACAAAAAACAATCGACGTTAAATTTAAGAAATTCAATAAAACCAAACCTGAGTTTAGGGTGCAGTCATGTTCCCAAGTGGAATTTCCTCTCCAAGAATTTTTCTAATAATGTGATTTGTTCAAGTTCTTCTGTTGTAGACTTTGTTGTATCCGTCTCTTCTGGTACCTGGAAATACCTTGGCACCTGATAGGATTCCGATGCCCCTTCCTCCTTGTTGACTTCGCTTGGCTTGGTAACAGCTGCGGACTCGTGTAATTATTATGCCACATGCTCCTTCACATTGCTACTGGAGACTGGGATTGCATTCATCTTCCTTGTTGTCAGCTGGTCACCTTTTATTTGTTTAACTCCCTCGGGAGTTGGAAATTTCAGCAACTAATGATATTTTGACGACACAACCTTCATTTTGTGCAGTCATGGTCTCCCGGGAATGATATTGTAATCCATATCTCCATCTACTACCT
The DNA here is from genome assembly GCA_000715115.1 of Nicotiana otophora. Lineage (NCBI taxonomy): Eukaryota > Viridiplantae > Streptophyta > Magnoliopsida > Solanales > Solanaceae > Nicotiana > Nicotiana otophora. Next base: position 4,918 of record AWOL01S0161764.1, on the reverse strand, counting down.
CGAAAAGGGTCATCTTCATCATTCCCTCAGTATTCGTGGGCAACAAAATTTCCCCCGGGTTGTCATGCTTGCCAGATTGAGCCCGACGAGGAGTTTTGTGGCCGGAATGATACTTCCGGTGAGCTTGGCTTGTTCTAACACTCTCCAGTGGATAATATTGGCCGAACTTCCCTAGATCCACCAGAACATATTTAATTTTAAAATCTAAGACATTTAGAGAGATTAATAAGGCGTCGTTATGTGGTAGTAGCGGGCCATCCACGTATTTCTCCGTAAAAGTAATGTCATCTTCCAAAACTTCCCAAAGTCTTTTGCTGTTGGTCACTGATACCTTTGCCTTATTCGCCGTTGAAAATGTAACCCTGTTAATCTCGTTCCCTCCAAAAATCATGTTGATCGTTAGGCGTGGGTGATCTTCTCCTGATTTTGAAGGCTCCTCATTATCACGATTGCGGTCGTAGTTATTTTTAGCCTGGTCTCTTAAACCTTCCTTGAGATGGCCGTTTTTCAGCAATGTCTCCACCTATTCACGCAGATGCCACCAGTCTCTAGTTCGATGACCGTTTGTCTCGTGGTATTCGCACCACAAATTAGGCCCCTTCTGGCTGGTATCAGATCCCATTGGCTTCCTCATAACTGATACCAGCTCCACTACGCTGACGTTGAAGTTGTATTCAGAAAGTTTGGGGTAAGAAGAATCTTGAGAACCTGACGTTTCCTTGTTCAGGAATAACCTATTGTTTCCACCGCGATCGGTTCTCCTATCTGTAGAGAATCTATCCGCCGACCGAAAACCTCTACCACATCTTTTGGGTTGTTCATAGGGAAAAAATTGACTCCTCGAAGACCGTCTATCTGCATTGAAATCGTCTTTCAATTTCTCTTTATTCTTCTCCCGGTCCTGACCCTTAACCGACACCAGAAAACCGAGCTGATCATCTTCAATTCTTATTTTCGGCTCATACGGATTGTGAACATCCGCCCAGGTTGTTGCTTGTAACTCGAGCAAACTTTCTTTCAACTTCCGGGAAGCGCCAGAACTTCTCGGATTCAAACCTTTGGTGAATTCTTCAGCTGCCCATTTGTCCGGAACGGCTGGCAGCAACATCCTTTCCTTCTAGAATCTGGTTACAAACATCCGCAGCAACTCGAATTCTCCTTGCGCAGTTCTGAATATATCTGCCTTTTGATCTTGTACTTTTCTGGTCCCGGCATGGTCCTTGATGAATGAATCCGCGAGCATCTCAAATGAGCCTATAGAATGCTTGGGAAAAAGCGAATAACACGTCAGGATTCCTTTCGTAAGGGTCTCCTCGAATTTCCTCAGCAAAACGAACTCAATCTCAGGGGGGAACTAAATCGTTTCCCTTCATCGTCGTTGTATATATGGTGATATGCTCCCGAGGATCTAAAGTCCCATCATATTTCGGCACGTTGGGCATTTTAAACCGCTTCGCGATCAGTTTTGGTATAGCGCTTGGTTTGTACGGCAATTGTGTGTATTTCTTTGAGTCTGACCCTTTAGGCGTTGGTGGTGTGCCCGAAATTTGAACCATTCGGGCGTTTATTCCCTCATAAAATGCATGAGTTCGATTTTGAAAGGACCACTCTCGTTGTTGTGACCGAATCCGTTCCCCTCCATCCCCCGGCACCATCCGAGCCAAACTCGCCCCTCGGGGCATTATTGTGGACCCTCTTCGTCACTTGGTTTTCGGGAGCACCTGGAAGAACTGGGCCTCGTCCATTCACGTTGTGGGAAGCGCCCGACAATGTCTGCTTCAGTTCTATCATGACCTTATCGTGCTGTGTGAGATGGCCTATAATGGCCTCCTGTTGCTCTTGCAAAATCCCATTTGCTTCGACGATGTGCTCTTCAGCGTCATCAGGCGTTGCCTCCCGAAAATGACGCAGATATCGGCTACCATGGACCGGCGTGGCCTCGTTTCCCTCGTTGTGGGTATCACTGGTTGAATCCTCGTATTTAGGTTGATTTCCTTGGGCCTCAATGTTGTGTGGGTTGTTAACACCATTATCTACCAGTTTTAATGATTTTTGCTAAGAACAAAGAATCAAACAAGTTAGTAACAGATGCAGGGACCAATTCAATTTACGACTGTCTATGCCCCACGGTGGGCGCCAAACTGTTTTACCCGTAAAACGGTACAGCTAAATTTATACGTAANAAATTTATACGTGGTTTAGAGACAATTGAATTAATTTAATCCATAAATAATAGATGAATTAAATAGAAATATAAAACTTAGCCTTAAAATTGAAATAGACCGCAAATATCTTGGTTCCGGGCGCAGAGCTACTAGGAGTAATAAGAACAATACAAATAAGAAAGAAAGTAAAATGTTATTGAGTTTTTGATAGAATATTGTGTATGCTTGTCGGAAAATTCCTCCCTCTTACAATGATAGTAGAACTCACTATTTATAGCTGCACCTATGGAATAAGGTCCTAGGATTAGGCTTCTCTTTAATGACAACTATGAGGGTCACTGAAGGATGTGTAACGGTAGGCAATGAATGACATATTCTCTTTAACGGATCATGCATTTAATGCTGTAGAATATTCTTCATTGACTGCTATCCGGTGGTAGTATTAATTTTGTCGTTATGAGTATCATTAATTTTAGCTACTTTCGATTCCACTTGTCGCTTTATCATGCGATCATTAAATACGAACATATTTACCCTATACAGTATTAAAAGGAGGACTTCGATTGTTATCGGTGGATGATGAATCTTTTTATTGATATGTGTAGCTAAGAAGAAATATAATACCATGCCTAGGTTTTGTGACTAAAACTTTTATCTCACGACCTCATATTTTAACTAGTATTTCTTTTAGTTTTTCTTCAACGCATCAATATATAGTTTAATAACTCTATGACAGTTGTTAGCCCATAAAAATATGAACAAGTGAAAAAATATATATAAACAAGTGGATTCAGTTGCTTTCCAGGTGAAATTTAGCTTTCTTTGTATTTTTTGATTTTTTCTGTTTTCCCTAGACAAGTATTTGCTTGTATAATTAGTCATGTTGGTGCTATACTGCTATTAAAGGGTAATACTCAAATAATCACTTCATACAACGGATAAAAGTAATTGGTAGTAATTTCTATGTTGCGGTAAAATTTTGAATTTGAATTCATATTCTGGATCTAGCTCATAAAATGGATATATGAAAGTGAAGTGGGAGCAAATATTTGTGGAATAATGGCAGTACGCCAGTACCTATCACTCAAATCAACTTTAATGCGCAACTACATATGGATCCAGAATTGAAATTAGTGTATATGGGTTTATATCTACTAATAATTTGTTTGGCCAAGCTATAAAATTAGTTTATTTTAAAAAGTATTTTTTATCAAAAATATTTTTGTTAAAAGTATTTTTGGTGAAAAATAGTTTGTGTTTCGTAAATTAATTTAAAAAAATACTTCTAAGCAGCAATTTGTGTTTGGCTAAATTTTTAAAAAGTGCTTTTAAGTACATTATTTTCGAAAGTGCTTCTCAAAAAAGTATTTATGGGAAGAAGTTACTTTTTTCTACTTCTCCAAAACTGCTTGTGCTTTTGCTTCTACTCAAAAATACTTTTTTTTTCTTCTAAAATTTTGTCCAAACAATTCAACTTTGAAAAAAAAAATACTTTTTCGTTTAAACAAAAGTGTTTTTCAACTTGAAAAATCTTGGCCAAACAAATTATAAGTATTAATTATAATTTTAATAAATATTTATATATAATTTTATATTCAGTTAAACTCTCATTTTTTTCTCTCTCGATAGCGACAAGAAACCTCCAAAACGAATTAAGATACGTAACTGATAAAAGTGGTACCAACCTACACCCTAGAATGTCATAGGTTATGAAAGTGAAATATGTAGAAAAGTCATATGCCTAGATAATTAAAGCTTGAAAATGAAACTCTGTCCTCTAGCAATCAATACTTTTCACGTTTTCTAAGTATAGGGGTAAATGAAGAAATATCGTGTGAGTTGTAATCTTCACTTTGAAAAGGAAGAAACAAAAGACAAGTCAGAAATTAAAATTTATAAATTCTGAACTTATTAAATTAAAATTTTATTTTTTAGTTATTAGGTTAGTAATTAAATATTTTGACATATTTGATGAATTTCTTAATTTACAAGGTTTAATCAAAAGTTACTTGATTCATTCGGACCTGTAATTAATGGCCCCGTTTGTCCATATAAAAAATTTCTTTTTTCAAAAAAATTAAAAAATATGTTTGTGTATGAAATTTGTAAGTTTTTGGATATTTTTCGAAAATGAGTATTAAAATTTTCAGAAAAACTTTTTACCTCACTCATAAAACTGCAATATTTTTTCAAATGAAACACGTGTACAAACATAATTTTAAATTTTAAATACTACTTTTTTTTCAAAAATTACAATTTTGATGTCCAAACACCTTCAATATTTTCCGTTAGTTTTTCTTTGTGCCGCGGTTCTCTTCCAAGTATTTTATTTGAATCGGGTATAGTTAATTTTATTTGTTTTAGGAGTAGGAGCCACTGTGAGATAAATTAACTTGGATCAATATCTCTTGACTTTGTTATGCCTTGAGAATAGTGAGTACTTTGGTTGTGATGCTTAGGCTCAGTTTTTGACTCTTGTATAAGTACCTTAAATTGTATAATCTTAAATTTGCTTAATTGCTTTGACTAGAGTGTCCTGATGAGTCCAATCCTGAGTGAGTTATGTGCCATGTGTGTGTGTGAGAGAGGTTTTTGTGTTATTCTGTGCATTGCATTTGATGTCTAGAACTTGCCCCGTGTGTTTGCGAAGTAAAATAGTAGCGTTGTTCAGTCTTGAAAGTGATATAAGAGTTTCTTTGTTGAGCCAGATATATATATATATATATATATATAGTTTACCCGCCTAATTGTTA
>AWOL01S0161756.1:0-10962 GCA_000715115.1 Nicotiana otophora | reverse complement strand
AACCGAGTGAGCGTACATTAGTGGAGATCTACATGAGGGACAAGCCTATAGTACTTGAAGCCGTACTTGCGACATTCTCTTGAGAGAGATGAGTAAACCTTTCATAAATCTTTGGATTGATTGCTAAATTTCTTAAGTGAGCCAGGAAAACGAAGAGTAGAGGAGGAAGAGTTTAGAATGCACAATGACCTACATGATAGAGAAAGAGTCCTTGATGAGTAAAGTCAACTTTTGATGCTCAAATGTCACTTTAGAACTATATGTGCATAAATGTTTAACTTGTCGCCTTGTTGATAATACATAAGTAGTATGGGTAAGTTTTGGTCCCAACTGATGTGTGGATGGCTCACCTTCGACTCGCTGAAATGACCCTTAACTTTTAGAGGTGGAAATTAATTTACTTGCTTGAAGACAAGGAAAGACTTAAGTTTGGGGGAGTTGATAAGTGGGGATTTTGACTACTTATTAGCGCCTTTTAACTTTTGTTTTGGTCTAAAAGCATTGAATTATGCTCTCGGAACTAATGAAATTATACAAAATTGCAGGAATGCTGGAAGTTGGGCTCCCGAGATGAAATTTGACTCAAAGAGGAGTAGTCCAAGCACAAGGCAACAAAGGGCACAGAAGCACACAATGTGCAGTCCACAGAAGGAATTATGCGGCCGCAGAAGAAATTGCGGACCGCAAAATTCTACCTGTGACCGCAAAGAAATAAGGAAAACTTAGCAAACATTTGTGCAAATTGTGGACCACGCATGAATTGTACGGCCGCAAAAGCTGGGCTAGGATTCAAGATCAGAGAGTATGCAAATTTCCAAATCTCGAATCTCTGTGAATTGCGGACTACACAAGAATTGTGAGGCCGCAGACCTAATTATGCGGACCGTAGAAGATTGGCTTGCGATCGCAGACCTAATTGTGCGGATCATAGAAGATTGCCTCGCGGCCGCAGTTCAAAAATGTGTGGTCGCAAAACTCCACTTCCTGTCATGATGAAGAAATCTGCAGACCGCACATAGAATTGTGCGGCCGCAGATCCTCCTGAGGGGCATTTTTGTCCGAAATTTTCAGACTTGTATAAATAGAAGAGTTTCACAAAATTAGATCAAGTTTGAACATCAACAATTACCGTAGCTATTTTTCTTTGCCATTTTTAGAAGTTTACTTAGCTTTGGTGTATTTTACAATAGATTAAATCATTTTAAGTTAGTCATTCTTCTTCATTTTCTTCAAACCAAAGTATGAGTAGCTAGATATTTACTAGGGTTGTGACCCAACCCTAGTGTGTCAACCTTATGGGTTTTTAATTTAGTGCTTGTTTATGATTGAGTGTTTATTATTTAGCTTAGTTCATGCTTTAATTTGAGGAATTAATGGTTGCAAACATTAGTTCATGCCTATTTTACTTAGCCTCTTCTTGAGAAAAAGAGACATGATCTAGGATAACTTGGCTAACATGGAATTGGGTCAATTGAGAGATTGATTTACTAAATTAAAGGGTTCAACCTAGAGATAGTAATAACCCGACTTGAGCTTTTATTAACTATTTTGTGTGATACCCATTTGGTCTTGAGAAAGCCAAATTGGGTAAAACCGCTCTTTGACCGAGACGTATTGAGTGGGTAATTTAGAGTTGATAGTTATAATACACCCCAGTCAACAAAACAAACATTAAAGTCTTTTTCCCATTAAGCAAACACCTAGGTAATGGTCACAACCCTAAGCATTTTATTAATTTGGAAAACCCTCAAAAATAGTTATCTCCAGTTTTCTTTTGATATTCTGCAATCAATAGAGTAAAATTAGAAATAGAAAATTAATCTTTTTGTGGAAGTGCAACCTCGATAATTCAATCACGCACATTAAAATATATACCCCCTAACTCCCATCTTAGCTCCCTGTGGATTCGACCCCGACTCTTAGTAGGGTTTCTATAATTGCTAACGACTGTTTCATACTTCTTTTGAGGTGTGAAATTGGACACGATCAAGTATAGACCCCTACTACTCTTTCTCTAGGGCACGCTGCTGCCGTTTATCAGAACTCAGGTGCACTATCTGCGGGTGGGGCTCAACTGGTTGCTGCAGTTAGATCAGAAATCGGACTGATCGCGATCGTTGAGGAGTAGAAGCGGTTGGACAAGTGGACTAGGACTCATCCTCCAGTCTTTGGTGGTGAATGGTCACAAGACCCACAAAATCCCATTGACCGTTGCAAGGAGAGGCTGCGTAATATGGGAGTATTGGAGTCCAACGATGTGGACTTCACCACCTTTCATCTAGAGAGCAAGGCTCGCAGATGATGGCAGGCATACCTCCTAAGAAGGACAACAGGTTCATTTTCCTTGACTTGGGACCAGTTCACACATTGTTTCTTGGAGAAATATATTCCACCTTCAAAGAGAGAAGAGCTTTGGGGTCAGTTCGAGCGGCTCCGACAGGGTCATATGTCTGTGGCCGACTATGAGGCGAGATTTACTGACCTGTCTTGTTATGTGGCTAGTATACTCCCCACGGATGCAGAGAGGGTGCAGAGGTTTATTTCAGGTCTGCACCCTGAGATTCAGGTTTCTATGGCCCGTGAGGCCGAGATGGGAATTTATTCCTAAAGGTTTTGGATATAGCTCGGAGGATCGAGCGTATCCACAACCACATCAGATAGTTTGCACCGAGGGATAAGCGGCCTCAGTATTTTGGCGGATTCTGTGGCACCCTATCTGGGGGCAGGGTTCAGTTCATGTGGGGCCAGCCTAACAGTTATGATTGGGATTGGGGCTAGAATAAAATATTAACCATGTATTTTTGATTTCCTTAATTTATGATTGAGACTGAGGCTAGAATAAAATATTAACTAATTCTCTTATGTTGGAAATTGTGGAATATTTGATGAATAGTAGATATGTGTCTTCCCAATTCATATGTATTTTTGCGAGTGAGATGGTTTCTTTATTCTAATGGGATTGGGTCATTCGTCGCGACGGTGTTGTAAACTATTCTAATAGGATCAGACTATTCGCCTCGGCAGTGTTGTAAATTACTCCTATGGAATCAGGTCGTTCGCCTCGGCAATATGGTAATACTACTCTTATCGGATCAGGTCGTTCGCCTTGGCAATATTATGTATCACTATTCCTATGAGATTGGATCGTTCGCCTCGGCAGACTCGTGCTTAGTACTTGAGATTTGATTTGGTATTGGTATCAGTTGAGTTCGTTCCTAGGAAGGTTATGATATTTTAGTGATTTCATATTGATCCATGTTTGAAAATTTACTATTAAAGTTTATCTGTTTCGTTGCTACTTGTTGCACTTCATACATGTCTACTTTATGTATTTTATTATTTGACGACTAGTAAGTGTCAAGTCGATCCCTCGTCACTACTTCTTCGAGGTTAGACTAGATACTCACTAGGTACGCATTGATTTACGTACTCACGCTACACATCTGTACTGATTGTGCATGTACAGAGACATGTACTTCCAGTGGTCGTGCCCGCATTTTCACGAAGACTTAGTGGTGAGCTGCTTGCCTTGCTTCGATCTGCAGCATACGAATTCTCCCTCTACCTTATTTATTGTTTATGTCTATTTTAATTTAGACAATAGTTATAGTAATTATGTATATTCCCTAGATTACTCATGCACTTGTGACACTGGGTTTTGGGGGCTTCTAGTGGACTTTCACAGTTGTACTTGTTGTTACTATCATATTACTTTATGTACTATTCGTACCCGTTATTTTTGGTAAAGTAGTGCATATGTTTCCATGAGTTTCATGTTTAGTTCCTATTTAATTAATGAAAATTTTAAGTTTAAAAGCTAAATGGGATAATTAAATTGGAAGTTCACCGTTGGCTTGCCTAACCACATCGTTGGGCGCCATTGCGACCTATTATGGGATTTGGGTCGTGACAAAACAACACGATATCATAGTCTATAATGAAATTGGAGAAGGATTTTTGTTCATATGGGCAAACAATTATAAGGAAACTTAACAATTTTCCTATTAAGACCAAACTGCTTAAAGTACCTTAAAGAAAGCTTCCAAATCCGATTTGTTTTTGTGTATTTGAAGACCCACCATTATTGAGCTTGAAGCTCTTGAATCTGAAATTTTATTTTAAAGATCTATTGTTTGATTTAAGGTGGGTATTATAAAATATTACTTATAGTACCTTTGATAAGTTCATACTTAAATTTATCGCATTTGGAGTTGATCTGAGGTGATTGAGATCGAATATTTTAGCTGAAAATCAAAGAAGAATCAAGTAATCCAATAATATACGGCTACGATATACAATATACTATAATAGTATATAGCTATACTACAACAATATACTATGATAGTATATAATATTTTGCAAAGGTATATTATAATAATGTGCAATAGTATACTGTAATGGTATACAATATACTACAATCAGTGGCGGAGCTACAGTGCTCCAAGGGTGGTCAAGCGAATACCTTTCGCAAAAAAATTATACTATGTATATAAGTAAAATGCTGTTATATTTTAATATGGACAATAGCATGCATACCCTTCTTGACACAACTAGGTGAAGAAGTAGCCTAGTGGTGAAGAGTGCAAAATGTAGCATTGATCCTATGTTCGAATCTCAATGCAAGCATTTTTACAGCACATTTATTATATAATATCATTTTTCAAGAAACATTATATAACTTTCAGATCCATCCTTATTTTTCAAAAGTAGAGTAGAAGTGTGTTTTCTACCCCATTCCCAAATCCCACCAACCTTTGACTTTATTTTTCTTTTCTATTTTTTCAATAAACAAATATTAAAAGTCATTATTTAATTAAAAGCTATTTAATAAAAAATCATAAAAACCCTCTACAAGACCTAAACCTAACTTTGTCAACATAGAAAAAGGGAAAACAATGAGTAAAAACAAAAGATCCTCGTTTTCTGCTCTCCCTGCTAGCCTGTTGCGTCGGATGCCAGTGAAACCGTGAAAGCTTGCACTCTAACCTCTGAATCTGCTTCAATTTCAGGTTATATTTCTTCTGCCTTTCTCCTCTCTTTTTTTTCTTTATTTTGGCTCAATTTGTGAACTGAATTTTATTGTTTGAGTCTTTAGAGATTGAAAATTTGCTAAATATTTCTAAATCTTTGAAATGATTTATAACTAGAATAAAATAATTGATACTTAGATAACCCGATTCATAATTCCTGAACACATATTTATTCTTTAAATAAGAAAATAAGGAAAAATAAATAGGTGGATGTGTATACAAATTTGGGACATAGTTTGAATTTTCAGATTTTGATTTTCAAGTTTAGTTTTTTTGACTTGTATAGTGTTACAATGGGTACTTAAAGTGCTTTTTAATAGATGTTCTTTCTATTTCTAATAAGTGTGATGCACTTGACTATTATTTCAGTTTGATTTGAAGTTTCAATGGACTTGAGAATTTTGTTTTAGTAAAGTACCAAAAACAAGTTTGACATCTTAAAATCAACCTAATCGAGAAGAAACTATAGACAAATCATAAATACCATTGCATTCTGCTAAGAGATAAAGACTTAATTTAAATACTTTAAATCGTGCTCCACCTGAAAGAGCTCCAATTTTGAATTATCATCCAAATCATCATGATGAAATAAGGACAGAATACCTTGAAATTGATCCTTTTCAACCTTGAAATCATGACTTCCATCAATCTGACTTTTCAGGATCAAAACGTTATTTTGTTTCTAAATGGTTTGATGATTATGGTGACTAGTTGGAGTATAATGTGAGTACAGAAGCAACATATTATTTACCTTGTTATTTATTTAAAGGTGATAATATTCATCAAGGTGGATGTGATGTATTTTGAAGTAAAGGATTTAGAAACTGGCATAAGATCAAGGACAACTTCTCAAAGTATATTGGTGGCCCGAGTAGTGTTCATAATCAAGCAAAAAAAATTGTGAAGATCTAATGCAATAATAATAGTCCATTCATGCAGCATTTGACAAGCAATCTGATAAAATGAAACATGAATATTGGCTTCCCTTAAATGCTTCAATTGATGTGGTAAGACTTCTCTTGAATCAAGGAATGATGCTTCGTGGTCATGATGAAAGTGAATCATCATTGAAGAAGGGTAACTTTCTTGAAGTTCTTTCATGGTACCGAGATAGATGTGAAAAGATTAAGACTTTTGTGTTGCAAAATGCTCCAAAAATAATAAAATAACTTCTCCATACATTCAAAAAGAAATTGTGACCATATGTAATATAGAAATAATTAAGGCTATAAATCTGAATGGTGATTACTTTTCTCTATTAGTTGATGAATCTTTTGCCGTGTCACGAAAAAAATCAAATGGCTATTGTTTTAAGATATGTTGATAGAAAAGGATTGTGATGAAAGCATTTATTGAACTTGTTCATGTTCGTGATACTAGTGCTTTATCTCTAAAGAAAACAAATTTTCACGTACTTGCTCATTATTCATTAATTTTATCTTCTGTACACGGACAATGTTATGACGAGGCAAGAAATATGCAAGGTGATATCAATGGTCTTAAAATGTTGATTAAACAAGAAAGTGGATCGACTCATTCTATTCATTGTTTTGCTCACCAACTTTAATTAACTCTTGTGGTGGTTTTGAAAAATGTGTGTTCAAATGGGAGAACTTGTGTTATTAGTTTCAAATATTTTGAATGTATTGGAAGCTTCTTTTAAATGTATGGATGAACTTCGAGAATCTCAAAAAGAAAAACTCCAAGAGACATTAGATATGGGTGAGCTAGAAACAGGTGGAGTCTCGAATTAAGAGCTTGGTCTTATTAGAGCCGGTGATACTCGTTGGAGATCTTACTATAAGCCGTTTGAAAATTATATACTTTTGTTTGACTCTATTATTGATGTACTTAATACTCTTGTTGAAAATACAAATACTTTAGATGGAAGAGCTAAGTAGCAGGGTATCTTAGAAGATTCTAGACGTTTAAGGTTGCTTTCATATTGTATTTTATGGAAGATATTTTAAGAATCACTTATGATCTTAACATATCGCTCCAAAAAAATAAGTAGGATATTGCTAATGCCATGATACTTATTGAAATAGCAAAAATAAAAGCTTCAAGAGTTAAGAGCTAGTGGATGGGATCCACTTAATGATAAGGTATCTACATTTTGTATCAAACATGATATTCTAATATCTAATTTTGATGAGCCATATGCTAACTCTGGAATATCACAATGTAAACTTGTTGATCATACAACTTTACATTATTATCGTGTGGATGTGTTTTATAAGACTATTGATTAGCAACTTCAAGAACTTAACAACTGTTTCAATGAGGTAACAAGTGAATTATTTCATGGAGTAGCTTGCCAGAATCCAGTTGATTCGTTTTATAGTTTTGACATCAGAAAGATAGTTAGAATGGTTAAATCATATCCTGATACTTTGATGAATTTAAATTGGGTGTCTTTGAGAATCAACTTGCTAATATATTGCTTATATACATGGTATTAATCAAAGGTTCTCCAATTTAGGTGAAATTTCAAAAAAGTTAGTTGAGAAAAAGAAGAATATTAATTATCCTCTTGTATTTTGCTTAGTGAAATTTGCTTTGCTTCTTTTAGTTGCCACTGCAACTATTGAAAGAGCTTTTTCTGCAATGAAGTTTATCAAGAATGACTTGCGGAATCGAATGGATGATGAATTTTTAGACGGTTGCGTAGTGCCTTATGTAGAAAAAAAAATATTTCGTACTATTTCTATTGAGTCTGTTATAAAAATATTTCAAGAGATGAGACCTCGTAGAGTACAATTATAATAATATATTTGAATTGTTCTTTCACTAGTTGATTCCTTTATATTGATTTTGATTTATACATAGGTTAATTCTGTTAAAGTATTTATGATTTAGCTAAATATTGTGTAATTTATTTTAAAAAATTTCGGTGCACCTATTTATCGAAAAAAAAAATTATTTACTTATCCAAAGATAGAAATACGCGTACAATAAACCCTTGTGATTTGGTCTTTTTCCAGACCTTGCGTACAGCGGGAGCTTAGTGCACCGGACTGTCTTATTTTAAGAAAAAATTACGCTCAAATACAATTGACACAATGATGCTACCAAAATTGGCCCGTATTTTTAAATGCTACCAAAACTAGCCCACATTGTATATGATATGTAAAAATTATTTCACTCTTTAACCCTAGTTGCTAACAAGAAAAAACAAAAGATAAAAAGACTTTCATTCTTTTCCCTCGTCNAGCGGGAGCTTAGTGCACCGGAGTGCCTTATTTTAAGAAAAAATTACGCTCAAATACAATTGACACAATGATGCTACCAAAATTGGCCCGTATTTTTAAATGCTACCAAAACTAGCCCACATTGTATATGATATGTAAAAATTATTTCACTCTTTAACCCTAGTTGCTAACAAGAAAAAACAAAAGATAAAAAGACTTTCATTCTTTTCCCTCGTCTTCTTCGCTGTCCCCCTCACTCTTTCCATCATTTCTCCACCACAACTCCTTCTCTTTTCATTTCCGTCACTCCCTATTCCTATCTTCTCTGCCACACATCACCAGTTGTATCCCTTGAATTTGGATTGTAGTTTTAGATCTAAAAACGCCATTTTCGTTAAAGCTCAAAGCTCCATGATTATTCAGGGATATCCCTGTGCATTAAACACGACTGTGTGAAGAATTTTGGACGGAAAATTTTCGAGTCTACTGATGGGTTATCTAAAAAATCGACTCGAATGTTTTGAATTTTTTAATTCGAATAACATTGTGAATTCGGGAGGCAATTTTTTGGTGTTAAAATAGAGGTATGGTGATGGACATAAGGTGTTTTCTAGTGTAAATTTTGTATAACTGGTATTTATATACACTTATACAATATTGTATAATTATGTATAATTGTGTATTGATATGTATAAGTATATATATTTGTGTATTGTGTTATATAATTATAATTTTTTCAGTGTACAAGGATGTCTATATATATTGTTAGTTGATAAATGGCCTCCAATGGAAGTTTGATACTTTCTTCTCTTCTTCTTCTAGTTTTTCTTATATACATTAGTATTATATATTCATATACAAGTTTATACAAAGTTATATATTATTATACATAATATACGGCACATGTACAATTAAAACTAAAATTAAAATGTTTGTGTTTTTTCTTACTTTTTCTCGAAAAATCTTTGTATAAAGTCGATTTCTTTGTTGATTTTTCTGCCAAATCACAAACTTGCAGCAAATTCTTTCGAGTTTTCCTCTAGAATTGTAGATGTTTCTACTGCTTCCATTTCTACACAATTTTTTATTAAGAAATACAAGTTCAAATATAAAAGTCCCCTACGTATTTTCAGAAAATAAATGCCACCATTGAAGTTGATTGTTTCGATTGGAATCTGTGCGAAGCCCGGGAATTTATGAAGAAGGAATAATAATAGTAGTTGGTGGTGTACAAAAAGCTTTTTTCGGACTGTGGCCTATTATTTTTGGGCTATAAATTTGTAAATTTGTGACTGGGCTACCTAAAGGTATATGTAATTCTCTTTTTTTTAAATTCAAAGGTTGAACACCCTTAGAGAAATTCCTAGTTACACTACTAACTACAATAATATACTTCGACTGCTATTTATTGAATTATCTGATTAATTGTACAAAGCTAAAATCATGGTTATAATCCGGACATAGTTGATGATAATTAAAGAAAAATAAAATTTGTCCACCATTGAAGAAGCTTGGGTTTGGGAATAGAAAGCTCAATATAGTTGTTTGGATTTTGATTTGGACGAGTATTATTAAAATTTGTTGTAAATGCTTGTAAGAATTAGAAGCTGAAGTTTTAGATCATTTCAAACTGATGTGATGTGGTTTTGGTAGCTTCTTGAGTGTGTTTCAACTTTAACAGGTTAGCAGCCTTAGGGGTCGTTTGGTACCCGAACTTAGACTGAGGTGGAATAATATAATCCCAAGTTTGATGGGATAAGGTAGGATATCCTGTATTAAAATTGGGATTAAATTTATACCATGTTTGGTTGACGGTATAAATTTATCATGGGATAAATTTATATTGCCAACTAAACATGATATAAATTTAATTTCACACCTTATCCCACCTTATCCTGCGTACCAAACAACCCCTTAGGACCTTGTTTGGCTGTTTAAAATAGGGTGCTACTTTCAGCCTTTTAAAGCTTAAAATATGTAATTATTATAAATATTTAATGGATAGAATACTTAATAGGTAGATCAAAATAATTATTTTGATTCCTATAAGTATTCTTGATTTTTCCCCTTTGAATTATTTATATTGGGTTGGAACTCATGCTCAAAAGTGATCACCGTCGAAGTCCCCATAGAAATACAAATGATAGTAAATTAGGAATTAACTTCAAAGAGCATCTCGCAATAAGAGGATAGAAAAGGGCTGCCCGGTGCACTAAGCTCCTGCTATGCGCGAGGTCCGGGGAAGGGCCGGACCACAAAGATCTATTGTACGCAACATTACCCTGTATTTTTGCAAGATATTATTTCCACGGCTCGAACCCGTGACCTCCTGGTCACATGGAGGCAACTTTACCGGTTACGCCAAGGCTCCCTTCAAATAGGACAGACTACCTGCCAAAATTGTTTGAAGCAATATAATTGATACTCATGAAGAAATTAAGCAATAATGTAATTCAAACTTATTCTTTGAGAAAAGAAGGATTATTTACTCAATGTAAGTGAAAAAGACACAGAAAATAGGTAGATAAAAATGGCTGTCCTCAGGTTATGGAGCAGCGAATGATTATAAAAACTTTCTACTTGTATTCAATGTGGTCTTTGCACCTCAACATTTTTTTCTTCAACATAATAGTAATATTGGAGGACTAAAAGGTAAATTAAAGGGGCAGGAGTATTTCCGTTAATTCAAGACTCGTGTATCATTAAAATTCCTCGTCGCACTTTTAAAATGAAAAAAGTTT
>AWOL01S0161719.1:0-25521 GCA_000715115.1 Nicotiana otophora | reverse complement strand
TATATTTTTCCCTGCTTTCTCCGAATTTTAGTCGAGGCAAACCTTCATGAGATACTTGTAATATGAGGTGCTATAAGAATTAGTTTCTCATTGATATTTGCACCTCTTAAAGTTAAGTAAGCTCATTTAGGATAATATTAATGATACTTGCATGTTATCATCTTTTGCTAAGCAACAAATTTATTTGGTTCTTTCTAATTCATGAATACTGGTTATTTATGTAAGTTACAGAAAAAGGATTATTTATGTAGTGAATTTGTTGTTATAGGTGGTTATTTGTGCTAAGCATTCTTATACTGACCTAGTTTCATATTTTGATTATGTTATTCCTGTTTTGTAAGCAATAGATCTATTTGGTTCTTGCATCCATGGGTGTGGCTAGTGGTCAATGAAGTCGGAGGAGAACCATGAGTTCTTAGGTTCAAATCCCGGCGGAGGCAAAAATACTAGGTGATTTCTTCCTATCTGCCTAAGCCTGGTACTTGTGCTGGTGAGAGGTAGTAGGTAACCATGGAATAGTGTTAGGTGCGTGCAAGCTTGCCCTGACACCACCCTCATAAAAAAAGATCTATTTGGTTCTTTCTAATTCACAAATGCTGACTGGTTATTTATGTAGTGAATTTGTTTCTGTAGGTGGTCGTGTGTGCTAGGCATTCTTGGCCAGGCTTAGTTTCATCTTTTGATTTAATTGGTCTTTCCAGGTGTTAGATGTCCTTGGTATTTGAACAAATTAGTTATTTGGATACTCACTGTAATGGTTACCATATTTTACTTCAGATAAGGAAGATGAAAGGTCTGAAACAGAAGAAAGCACATCTGATGGAAATCCAGGTGAATGGTGGGACTATTGCCCAAAAGGTTGACTATGCATATGGTTTCTTTGAGAAGCAGGTGCCAGTTGATGCTATTTTCCAGAAGGATGAGATGATTGACATCATTGGTGTTACCAAGGGTAAGGGTTATGAAGGTGTTGTAACACGTTGGGGTGTGACACGTCTTCCTCGCAAAACCCACAGGGGTCTTCGTAAAGTTGCTTGTATTGGTGCTTGGCACCCTGCTAGAGTTTCCTACACAGTTGCCCGTGCTGGTCAAAACGGATACCATCACCGTACCGAGATGAACAAGAAGGTTTACAAGCTTGGCAAAGCTGGGCAAGAGTCACATGCAGCTATTACTGATTTTGACAGGTTCTTTTATACTGTCTCCTTGCTAAATTCCTTTCACTCAAAGATGATATTCTACTTTCCATGTGTCTGCAATTAGTGCTAGTGTGCTTGTTAGGTTTGCTAGTGGTAACTGCAATTTGAGATTGCTTGATTTAAAGTTCTTACTCAACAATGTTTTATACCCCCCTTGCTGAAGATATCTCATATTTTGTACTAGTGGCACTGTGGAAGCTTTGTTGTGCCTTGATTGTCACATTTTAGTTTCCACATTTGTTGCTTACACTTGCCTTGACGATGACAGGACTGAGAAAGACATCACACCTATGGGTGGATTTCCCCATTATGGCGTGGTGAAGGAAGATTACCTGTTGATCAAGGGATGCTGTGTAGGTCCTAAGAAGAGGGTTGTTACCCTTCGCCAATCACTTCTTAACCAGACCTCTCGTGTTGCTCTTGAGGAGATTAAGCTCAAGTTCATCGACACATCCTCAAAGTTCGGACATGGTCGCTTCCAGACCACCCAGGAGAAAC
The DNA here is from genome assembly GCA_000715115.1 of Nicotiana otophora. NCBI lineage: Eukaryota > Viridiplantae > Streptophyta > Magnoliopsida > Solanales > Solanaceae > Nicotiana > Nicotiana otophora. The sequence goes on along the minus strand of AWOL01S0161719.1, from coordinate 23,824 downwards.
AGAAGTTCTATGGTCGGCTGAAGGCTTGAGTGACATTATAGAACTGCAACTTTTTGCTGATTTAAGCCCATGCTATCTTGGTAGAAGAGAAGCTTTGGACAAGTTATTGTTATTTTTTTCTTTATTTTTATAAGGTCTTTGTGAAAACAATGGTGTTTATCTAAATGCTTTCAAGTGCCATTAGGATTTTAGTTGAACTTCAATTGTTGCCGGAGCTTAAAACGCATATTATTTTGGTAAAACAGAAGTTTTGACAAGTTATTTGTATTGTTGTCTTTATACTATGAGGTCACCTTAAGATGGTGCTGTTTATCCGAATGCTACTAAACACCAACTGGATTTTAGTTAAAGTGTTTGTTTGCATGAACATGAAACCTTGAAATAGTTCGCTTTATACCTCTTTGTCTTGGAAATTTGTCTGATCGCTGAATTTGCCTCTTATGTTTAACTATGGATGAAGGAGCAATCGTCACCCTGATTTACAGAGGCAAAAATTAAGACAGCTCTTTCGAATCTCACGAACCATTTCGAGGGTAAGGAATGCTTTCTTCTGTTCCTTTGACATGACATTCTATCTTAGCTCTGTTTGAGGGTCAAACTATTTTTGATGTGATAGTGTCTGTATGTGTACCTCTAGGTTTTTAAGTCAGATGCGCTCTATGCCGTGTGAAATTTTGACCAATCATCATTTCTATATTAAGGCTCAATTAGCTCTCTAGCAGTAGAAACGTTGATACACTTTGGTTGTATAATGGAGAGTACCAAGTGCTGGATTTGTGTAGGGACTAGGGATGAGAGAATTGAAGGAGCTAATGGGGCGACGTGTTCTATTTATAGATTATCTCTTGCCAAAATACCGTTCCTTTAGGTGGGTTGAAACATGGCAAAAACTTATTTGCACCAGGTGGTGTTTACACCAAACGATAGTGAGAATATATATGACTTAACTATGATAAAATGTGTTTACGAAAGACACATATTTTGTATTCATTATTTTTGCATGCATATCACTTAACCATGGCCAAAACCAATTTTTGCATGTACAGTGTTTTTGTGGAAAGAAAACGTTCTGGGACTTGGTTAGAATTTGTAATTAGTGCCAAATGTGAACTAGTCTTTGTGTGGTAGAAAGGATGTAGTTTGAAAAAAATTATAAAATAAACAAGGGTATCTTTAGTTTCTTCAAAGAAAAATAGATGTTGAACTGTTTGCTATTTTTCTAGTGACAACTTGCTTAAATTTCTTTTGGGTTTTCACTATTTGTTTAAAAACAATATCAATGATTCGTTTTTTTTCTTTCTCTTTGGTTGTTTACCACGAAACCTGTTCAATTATATTACAGTTCGAGATATCCTTAAAGATTGAAATTATTCTTTGGCAGCATTATTTTGGATTTCATATCATGCAATAGTTATGGTTGGGAAAGGGAAAGGAAGAGTGAAGAGAAGGAAAAAAGGGGAGGGTGGTGTAACTGTGAATAAGATTAAGGTTTATTAATTTCCCAAACTTCACAGATTCTACCATTGAACCTCTAGAGTTCAGAAGGTACACTATAATTAATGAAAAAAATAAACTCTAAATGTCAGCCAATCACAATGAGTCATGGAATACCTATTAGTCCAAATCTTTAAAAGAAAAAAAAAAACTATTCTAATAACAAGATACCCTTTAGCTACGTTACGGGCTCAACTTCTTATTTTTCTAAATCTAAAAGAAGAAGAAGAGACAGAAAACTTTTCAAATGCTATTTATTGGCTTCAATTTGCTTTTCTATGAAGTCCAACCAGATGCATGTGCGCCTTTTCTTTTTTTAACCTTTTTCCCAATGATAAGCATGTGCACTTGTTACCGACTACAAATTGTACATCTCCCTTTTTCCCCTTTGTGGAATTAAAGAGAAAATGTAGCTTTGGAAAAGTTCAAAAGGCAGACAAATTAAGACCAGTTAATTACTGAGTATTTGTCATACGCTAAGGCCATCGAATCCACACTGCTTGTAGGTGAGAGCCTGTTTCCTTGGGCTGATCACTATTGCGCAATCCACGGATACCTGCTCCAACAACCATTCTCACTACGTTATGTTTCTGATTCAATCATCTACTGTTAAATTAAACGATTAATATACTAATACCAACATAAGATTCATTTTGTTTTCAAGTGAAGGTAACTCGTGATCGTGAAGAGCTGAAAATAGTTCAGATTGGAGTTTTGGGGAAGATTAAAACCTGCATTCCTGAAGTGCCACAAGATATAACCCTTAATTCGGCAAAAAGAAGTCTTAAAAATGCGATGAAGCTTTCACGAGTGAAGCCATGATCATATCCTATGTTTAATGTTTCTACTTGTTTGAAGCATGCACTAAATAGGGAAAACACCATCACTTGCATTCAATGATATCTCAATAATTAAGCAGTGCAGAAGCTGAATTTAACATGAACCTTGATTTAGGAAGACAAACAGTTCAAGAAAGTGGAAGGGAAAGTTCAGCATCTCAAAAAGTCAGCAAAGGGAACAGAGAAATGTTGGAAACGGATAGCTAGTAATATTTTGGTTATAAATGAAACAAAGGAGACAGAGCTTTTTAATGATGAAATATACTGTAAGTTGTTTGTTTCTTGAATAGATATTGCAAACTGAATTAAGGATATAATTATAGCTCAATAAGCAACAAACAGATTACACTTAAGCTCCTAAAAAAAGTGCATGGAAACATGATATAACTAAGGATCGGATAACTATTACCAGCAATTATGCTTGACCATGGTCCAAGACAAAAGTTATCATGTAAATTGGCTAAGCAAAATAAACGACTCACAAGTAAGAAGTACTGACTAAACTTTTTACTGATAGCGCACGGTTCAAAATTCAGGAAAATTGGCCCAACCCTCTACACTTCTCCATTTAATTATTATTATTATTATTATTTTTTTGCGGTAGGATGCAAACCAGTGACGTGTATTTAACCCATACATCATGACGTTCCGTACTCCTACCACTATTAAAAGCCACTTAATGTTGGAGCACTATTCAACAAGAAAGTTCCTTCCAATGAAAGATCCAATAGCAGGAGGTATAAGCAGTGCACACCACACCTACACAGCACTAGGAGAAAATTTTAGTGCCCTTCAGAAAGTGACCTATTTTCTCAGAGAAGAGTAAATACTTGGTAAATAGTTTGTTGGGTCATGTGTAGTGGGGAATCCAAAAAACTACGGCAAACCAGCTCAAAAAAGTTTCAGAAATGGCAGAATACTGTATAACTAGACAACAAAACCTATTACTACTAGACATGACAGGCAAGGTGGTGGCTCCCATTCCTTCAAATTATTGGTTTTTGTTGTAACTTAGAAAGCTAAAGGAGAAAAACATTCCTACACTCGTGGAATCATTCATCCAAATCCACACTCTTTAATTATTAGATTCTCAGCTTCCCCTTCTTTTTTGAGTCCTTTTTCCCACTTTTGCTTCCCCTACTTCTGGACCTAACCAAATCCAGAAGAAACCAGATTGGCTTTTGGTAAATAACACCCTTTTCCTACTACTTTAAGGACGGGCCAACAATATACCATTTTGGCTTGGGCAAATTTAGAATTCATTTCCTACTACTTTAAGGACGATTGGTTCACTATATTGGATTTTAGCCTCATCATTCTCGTATTCTAGTTGTTTTTTTTAAAGAGATTATCGTACTTAGTGAAAAAATAGAATAACCCAATTTCGAGTGGATACAATCGAGTTCAAGGGAATACTACACGAATACAAGACCTGGAGTTGATTTCAATGTAACGGAACTCTTTGTTTGACATTATACAATCTGGACTAATTTAGTACAAGTCATGTATGGAAGTTTTGTGCCTCTGGGTGCCTAAATAGGCATCTATAGTGAATTAAAAAAAATGGCAGCTCGGTGCACAAAGTATCATGCGTTCACGCAGGGTCCGGGGTAGGACCATACCCGAGGGTGTGTGATGTAGGTAGCCTACCCTAATGCAAGCATCAATGACTGAATCCACAGCTCGAACCCGTGACCTATAGGTCACACGGAGACAACTTAACCGTTGTTCCAAGACTCCCTCGTATAGTGTATGCAATAATAGCAGTTATATACCATATTTTATAAATTATCAATCCACATTAATAAAATGCAGCTACTTGTAATTTGTAGATATTCTTTAAGTAGCACAATAGCCTAATTCTTGTTAAAAGTATTGGTGAATAAAAAGTTTAATATATTGCCTAAAATATATTTAGTAAAGGATTTAGTTTTTTATATAAGGTAACTGTTTATATAATTTTTATGATGAGTTTCTAATCTTAATTTTTATCTTCTAATAATGTGAGTAGGCAACCTTTAAAAAAAAAAGAAAATGGTAAGAATTAATCATAAATTAACTAATTTTAGGCTAATGATATTTACAACAAACTGCTCTTTTAGTTAACGCGGCAATGTAACCAAGCTCACATAGACAGCTTTAAAGTACACTAACATTATTATTATTATTATGCTATCTTGCATATGACTTCAACTTGAATTGGTCCCTAAATTCTTAAAGCTAAGCTAGTACACATTATTGGCACAAGTTAGCAAAGCCCATCAGGGGGACAAGAAGGCGCCGAGAAAGAAAGGCACGTATCGTAACAGAAGCGGATCTAGGATTTGAAGGTGACTTGAAGGTGACGAGTGCCATAATTTTCTTTTAATATACACCTTGTATTGACTAATATAAAGTTTGTTCGAAACGTTTGTTCAATTCATTTTTTTTAGTTTGTTCGGGCAATTTAAGAAGCATTTTTATTTATATATAAAAATTACATCTCTTTCCTAGATTCTACTTAGTAAAATTTCACATGTTATTTCTTGATAGAGATCACAAATAAAATAATAGAATAGGAAAAAAATATAAAAAAATAATAAACGACAAATAGAAATTGAGAGGTATCCAAAAAGAAAAATAACCGGGACAAGGAAATAAAAACCACAACGAACATGAAAAGTCAGATATGTTTCGGGATAAATTCGAATTTGAGTTTTACATGTGAAAAAAACTTTCAAAAAAGTTTATCGGTCACGACATATTTGTCTAGTTTACGATTGGGAACGGCAGAATTAAATATTTAACTTAGTTTAAGAATTTTTTTTATATAAATCCATACCACCCTCGCCCTAAAGCCACGGAACGTACACGTCAGCACCGACCCCCAATGCTTTGTCTCTCTCGCGTGTGTGCGCGCGCGAGAGAGAGACACGAAGCTGATATTCTACGCTGCAAATGCGGCGTTTCTCGAGCACAAATATCCTAAAAGTCTAGACAGAGAAAATGCAGAAGGAAAAAAAAACACAGCAATCTTAGAGAGAGAAATTAAAGCGCTAACCTGCACACCGGGTGAAGTAAGCCCAAGGATCCGAATCTTAGCTCCGACATCACCCAAAATCCGAAGCTCGACCCGGTCATTCAACGCCGCATCACGGATCAAATCAGCTGCATCGGCCTGGAGCAAGTTGACCCGATCCACGACGATCGTAGTTTCGACCCGCCGAACACTGTGCGCGGGTTGATAAAACCCGGGAACAATTCCCCTTCCAAGTGGAATCCCGCGGTACATGACAGTAAACCTGGACTCGTCGTACTTGATTCCCACCTTATTATCATTGACAGCGGTGAAGACCATGTGGATATTGAGAGAAACAGCAGCAGAAGATGCTGCGGCACTAGCAATGGCGGAGTTGGGAGTGATACCCACGTACTGAACGCCCACTTGCTGAAGGTCGAATTGGGGTTTCTTGGGCTTCAAGGCGAGGACGATAACTAGAATGACTGCTAGAATGAGGAGAAGTAAGAAGGAGAAAAGAAGGAAGAGACAACAGCAGCAGCCTTTAAAAGAAGCTTTTGAGGATGAAGAAGAAGGAGGTGGGTAGTAATGAGGGTGACTTTGAAGTGGTACTGGATCATGTGAGTTATGATTATGGTTGGTGCCATTCACGGTCCGAGTCATATTTTTTTCTGCGCCAAACAGTTGCAAGAGGAGATGGAGAAGCAGGAATTTAGAGGAGGAGTAATTGGTAAAAGGGAAGTGCTACTTCTCACTCATCCTCTCTCTCGCTTTGTCACTATTGTTTTACGACTTTGCTTTGCTTTAGGACTTAGGAGAGAGAGAGAGAGAGGGGAGAAGGCCGAGATAGAGACAGTGTGTAGTGTGACTTTTGCGTATGTGGTTTGCTTGGAATTTTAAAAAGGTCGCTTCAAAGTGGGGTAAACTTTGACATGGCATTATTGCCATTGTTGTGTTTTTCTTTCAATTTCCTTCAACACTTCCACTGCTACTAATAGCAGTAGGCCCAGCTAATAATAGCATTAACTTCTAAAATTTTTGTAGTTATGATCATCCCACATCTTTGAAGTTAAATTAGTTTAGATTTTCTTAATATTTTAAAATTAAAATTTAGATATTCGAAAACTATACAAAAGTATTATAATTTGTAATTCTCTCATATCAATATGGTAAAAATATACATGTTATAACGTTGGTCAAAGTTTATCTAGTTTGACTTTCGAAAAACAAAACATGACAAGTAAAAGTGAACGGATAGAGTAAAAATTAACAAAGGGAAATGTTTTGGATAATCTAAACGAGCATACTATATTTACATTAGGGGTGTACAAATCGAACCGAAAAAACGCACTAAATCGAAAAGTCAAACCAAATCGATGAAAAAACCCTACTAGGTTTGGCTTGATTTGGTTTGGTATTGAGTAAAAAAATCCGAATCAAACCGATATATAAATATATAATTTTTATATATACTTTTAAGAAGTTTTATACAACTTTCTTTAAAAAATGTCTAGAAATATTTGAGATTCTCTTATGGGATGTAATATTTAGTTAAATATGAAGTGCTCCATTTTTATTAACTTTAAATAATGGGTTGTATGATCACTTTCTTATCAAGTGTTACTGAAATGCGTCAATCTCTTTGTTCATTCATATTCATACGTCAAGATTTATTGAATTCTTATATCTTTTTCGAATTTGAAGTGGTATTTCGATAGTTTAAAACTAAATAGGACATACCATTATTTAGGTATCATATTAATTTTTATGTTTAATTATTAAATTCGGTTAACCTTAAAAGTGTACATCAACGAAAAATTATTGTCAGACGACTAAAAAATAGTATCATGTTTTACTAAGAAAATTCTCCCATAAGAATATTTTAATAGATTATATGTTTGTCAATTTTTTAATTTTTACTGAACATATATTTAGTTATAAAAAATTTAACAAAGTAAGATTGAAATAATATTATGTAACAAAAAACTCGAAAAATCCAACAAAATCAAACCAATCCAAACCGATATAATTGGTTTGGTTTTGATAAAAAACAAACCAACCCGATCCATATACACCCCTAATTTACATAGCTAATAAAAAAATTAAAAAATGTTCAGATGAAAAAAGATGAAAAAAGACTAACAACTAAAATTTATAACACTAAAACTTGAACTCTGGGCTTTTAATCATTAACTTATCTTTCTGGAAACAATTTAAATATTTTGGTCTTTTGAGTATTGTTAAAGGTTGAAATGTTTTTATTATTTTAAAGTTTAAACCATAATTTTTGGAGCAATTTAATTTCGTTTATTTAGAGGGCCAGCACCACAACGAGTTGATGTGCAAAGGATGTACGGAGGGCACGCACTATAGCTTCAACATGTTCATATGAATTTAGTAGTAGTAGTATTTGGTATATTGAGCATGAATATATCTAAAAAATGATATATATATATATATATATATGGGGTCCATCCCATAAATTAAGGAAGATAACTTTCTTCATTTGATTGACAACCATCTTTTCTTTTGCATTGTCAAAAATGGTAGGTTGTAGGAGGAAAATGTCAAATTGTTAGGCGGAAGAAAGAAAAATTTGCAATGCAAATTTTCAACCAATCCTTCATTCTGATTGGTTGAAGAGGTAGGCTATTTCTCATATAAAAGGAGAGCTTTGGCTTCTTCATTTCACCACACAGAAAGAGAAGCAACACAATAGTTGCAGAGAGTATTTCTCAGGCATTGTGAGAAATAGACCGTGTAGAAGAAAATAAAAAGTGAGCGATATTGTAGTGAGGTGAGAATATCAAAAAAGGTTATTTCTTTTGAGCGTTGTAGTGGTCTTTGGAGTATTTTACTCGAACCTACAAAGTGTAAAATTCCTTGCTATAGTGATATTAGTTACTCGTCTCGGGGGCGTGGTTTTTTCCCTTATTCAATAGGGTTTTCCACGTAAAAGTGTTGGTGTCGTTATCATTATTTTATTCTTGTTAATTATCATATCTCAGTGCTACATTATTATTCCGCTTTTATTATTGTGAATATTATTTTTGTAGGTGGTTTATTCCCAACAACTGGTATCAGAGCACATGTTCTGCTCGTTCACAGAAATACTATTCACTGTCGGTAGTACTATACTCGGTGATAAACAAAAATATCTGGAGTAAAGTATGAGGTAGCAAAATTTAATGGAGATAACGGTTTCTCAACATGGCAAAGAAGGATGAGAGATCTGCTCATCCAACAAGGATTACACAAGGTACTAGATGCTGATGCCAAAATACCTGATACCATGAAAGCTGAGGATTGGGCTGACTTGGATGAAAGGGATGTTAGTGCAATCAGGCTGCACTTATCAAATGATGTGGTAAATAACATCATTGATAAAGACACCGCACGTGGCATTTGGACAAGGTTGGAAAGCCTATACATGTCCAAAACGCTAACAAATAAATTGTACCTGAAGAAGCAACTATACGCCCTACACATGGGTGAATGCACGAATTTTTTGTCATATTTAAATGTGTTTAACGTACTAATCACACAGCTCGCCTATCTCAGAGTGAAAATTGAGGAAGAAGATAAAGACATCTTGTTGTTGAACTCGTTGCCATCTTCGTACGATAATCTGGCAACAACCATCTTGCACAATAAGACTACCATTGAGTTGAAAGATATCACATCAACTCTTCTACTCAATGAGAAGATTAGAAAGAAGCCTGAAAATCAAGGACATGCTCTCATCACAGAAGGTAGAGGCGTGAGTTATCAAAGGAGTTCGAGAAACTATGGTAGATCCGGAGCTCGTGGGAAGTCTAAGAACCGATCCAAACAAGAGCTAGAAATTGCTACAATTGTGATCAACTGGGTCACTTTAAAAAAGATTGCCCAAATCCAAGGAAGGACAAAGGTAAAACTAGTGGCCAGAAGAATGACGACAACACAACCGCCATGGTGCAAAATAATGATAATGTTGTCCTCTTTATAAACGAAGAAGTGGAATGCATGCACTTATCAGGTCCAAAGTCGGAATGGGTGGTTGATACAACAACATCTTACCATGCCACACCGGTAAGAGATCTTTTTTGCAGATATGTAGCAGGTGCAGTATCTTTTTTACAAGGCCGAATGGGTAACACAAGTTACTCAAAGATTGCGGGGATTGATGACATTTGTATCAAGACAAATGTCGGGTGCACATTGGTTTTGAAGGACGTGCGACATGTACCTGATTTACGAATGAACTTGATCTTGGGAATTGCTTTAGACCGAGATGGATACGAGAACTATTTTGCAAATCAAAAGTGGAGACTCACCAAGGGATAATTGGTGATTGCAAAGGGAGTTGCTCGTGGCACATTGTACAAGACAAATGCAGAAATATGCCAAGGTGAATTGAATGCGACACAAGTTGAGATTTCTGCAAATTTGTGGCACAAAAGGATGGGTCATATGAGCGACAAGAGATTGAAGATTCTTGCTAGGAAATCACTCATTTCTTATGCCAAAGGTACAACGGTAAAACCTTGTGACTATTGTATATTTGGTAAGCAACATAGAGTCTCATTTCAGACATCGTCTGAAAGAAAATTGAATATCTTTGATTTAGTATATTCTGATATTTGTGGTCCAATGGAAATTGAATCGATGGGCGGTAATAAATATTTTGTTACTTTTATTGATGATGCTTCACGAAAATTATGGGTTTATATTTTGAAAACCAAAGATAAGGTGTTTCAAGTTTTCCAGAAGTTTCATGCTATGGGAGAAAGGAAGACAAGCCAAATGCTAAAGCGTCTCCGAAGTGACAATGGAGGTGAGTGCACTTTAATGGAATTTGAAGAGTACTGTTCGAACTATGGGATCAAACATGAAAAGAAAGTTCCTGAAGACCCACAACACAATGGCGTATCCGAAAGGATGAACCGCACCATTGTGGAGAAGGTGAGAAGCATGCTCTGAATGGCTAAACTGCCTAAGTCATTCTGGGGTGAAGCAGTTCAGACAGTCTGTTACCTTATCAATAGGATTCCATCAGTTCCGTTGTCGTTTGACATCCCATAGAGAGTTTGGACCAACAAGGAGGTGCCCTACTCGCATGTGAAGGTGTTAGGTTGCAAAGCTTTTGTACATGTACCAAAGGAGTAAAGAACAAAGTTGGATGATAAATCTGTTCCTTGCATATTCATCAGATATGGAGATGAAGAATTCAGATACAGATTGTGGGATCCCGTAAAGAAGAAGGTCATCAGAAGTAGAGATGTAGTCTTCCGAGAAAGTGAAGTTGGAACTGATGATGATATGTCAGAGAAGACCAAGAATGGTATTATTCCTAACCTTGTTACTATTCCTTCTACTTCTAACAATCCCACAAGTGCAGAAAGTACAACCGACAAGGTTGCCAAGCAGGGGGAGCAACCTGGTGAGATTATTGAGCAGGGGGAGGAACTTGATGATAATGTCGAGAAAGTAGATCACCCCACTCAAGGAGAAGAGCAACCTCAACCTCTGAGGATATCATAAAGGCCAAGGGTAGAGTCATGCAGGTACTCTTCTACGGAGTATGTCCTCATCAGTGATGAGGGAAAGCCATAAAGTCTTAAGGGGGTGATGTCCCATCCATAAAAGAACCAGTAGATAAAAGCCATGCAAGAGGAGATGGAAGTGGGTCTTTAAAATCAAAGGGTAAAAGACCACTCAAATGTAAGTGGGTCTTTAAAATCAAAGGGTAAAAGACCACTCAAATGTAAGTGGGTCTTTAAAATCAAGAAAGATGGAAATGGAAAGCAGGTCAGATACAAAGCTCGATTGGTGGTTAAAGGATTCGAACAGAAGAAAGGTACTGATTTTGACAAAATTTTCTCACCTGTTGTCAAAATGACTTCTATTCGAACAATCTTGAGCTTAACAACTAGCCTAGATCTTGAAGTGGAGCAGTTGGACATGAAAACTGTATTTTTCACGTAGATTAGAAGATGAGATATATATGGAGCAGCCAGAAGGATTTGAAGTAGCTGAAAGAAAACACATGGTGTGCAAACTGAATAAGAGTCTTTATGGGTTGAAGCAGGCACCAAGGCAGTGGTACAAGAAGTTTGACTCATTCATGAAAAGTCAAACATACATAAAGATCTATTTTGATCCATGTGTATACTTCAAAAGATTTTCTGAGAATAATTTTATTATATTGTTGTTGTATGTGGATGACATGTTAATTGTAGGAAAAGACAGGAGGCTGATCGCAAAGTTGAAGGGAGATCTTTCTAAGTCATTTGATATGAAGGACTTGGGCCCATCACAACAAATTCTGGGTGTGAATATAGTTCGAGAGCGAACAAGCAGAAAGTTGTGGCTGTCTCAGGAGAAGTACATTGACCGTGTACTGCAACGCTTCAACATGAAGAATGCTAAGACAGTCAGCACACCTCTTGCTAGTCATCTAAAGTTGAGCAAGAAGATGTGTCCTACAAAAGTGGAGGAGAAATGGAACATAGCTAGAGTTCCTTATTCTTCACCAGTCGGAAGCTTGATGTATGCAATAGTATACACTAGACCTGATATTGCTCATGCAGTCGGTGTTGTTAGCAGATTCCTTGAAAATCCTGGAAAGGAACATTGGGAAGCAGTCAAGTGGATACTCAGGTATCTAAGAGGTACTATAGGAGATTGCTTGTGTTTTGGAGAATCTGATCCAATCTTGAAGAGCTACACGGATGCTGATATGGTAGGTGATCTTGATAATCGTAAATCTACTACAGGATACATATTCACATTTTCAGGGGGAGTTGTATCATGGCAGTCGAAGTTGCAGAAGTGTGTTGCACTCTCTACAACTGAAGCAGAGTATATTACCGATACTGAAGCTTGCAAGGAGATGGTTTGGCTGAAACGGTTCCTTCGAGAGTTTGGATTACATCAAAATGATTATGTCGTCTATTGTGACAGTCAAAGTGCAATAGACCTGAGCAAAAACACCATGTATCATGCAAAGACGAAGCATATGGACGTGAGATATCACTGGATTCGAGAAAGGATAGAGCATGGATCTATGCAAGTCAAGAAGATCCATACAAGTGAGAATCCTGCGGATATGCTGACCAGGGTAGTACTAAGATACAAGTTTGAGCTATGCAAAGAACTTGTCGGCATGCACTCGAACTAGAACATCTGGTGTTACCTCCTTCAGGAGAATGAGACTGGAGGAGGAGATTTATGGGGTCCATCCCATAAATTAAGGAAGATAACTTTCTTCCTTTGATTGACAGCCATCTTTTCTTTTGCATTGTCAAAAATGGTAGGCTGCAGAAGGAATATGTCAAATTGTTAGGCGGAAGAAAGAAAAATTTGCAACCAATCCTTCTTTCTGATTGGTTGAAGAGGTAGGTTATTTCTCCTATAAAAGGAGAGCTTCGACTTCTTCATTTCACCATACCAAAAGAGAAGCAACACAATAGTTGCAGAGAGTTTTTCTCAAGCATTGTGAGAAATAGACTGTAGAAGAAAATAGAGAGTGTGCGATATTGTAGTGAGGTGGGAATATCAAAAGAGGGTTATTTCTTTTGAGTGTTGCAGTGGTCTTTGGAGTATTTTACTCAGACCTACAAAGTGTAAAATTCCTTGCTATAGTGATATTAGTTGCTCGTCTCGGGACCGTGATTTTTTTCCTTATTCAAAAGGGTTTTCCACGTAAAAGTCTTGGCGTCGTTGTCACTATTTTATTCTTATTAATTATCATATCCCGGTGCTACGTTATTATTCCTCTTTTGTTACCGTGAATATTATTTCTGTGGGGGGTTATTCCCAATAATTTTTTTTATATATATATATATCAAACTTTGAATTCATAATTGTACAAATGACCGATATATTAAATGCCAAGAACATAAATGTTGAATTTATTAAATTTAAATTCTATATAACAAGGTGGAGATAGAAACCAATATAACGAGGTGGCACACATACGAGGAAGGGGGCAAAGTTTGATAAGCATGTGGTTTATTAGAACGAAAAGCTAAAAAGACCGAGAGCTAATTTTTAAAGGATTTCTTTCTATTTGGAGGCTAATAAAGTGGCCAGAGAACAAATTTTCAAAGGATAACTTTTTATTTGACAATGTGATGCCCTCTAATCAAGAAGGATTATTATTTTTATATAGGCGTTCCGTGAGAAAGAAAACGATGAAGTTTCTCCGCAAAAAGCACCTCACACCTAATATTTAGAAAGAATAATTTTTTTTCCTTACAAGCTGAAACGACGGATCAGGTCCGATATTTGTTTCTTTTTAGTTAATTTCCCTTCTTTTCTGCTTAACTACTTTGAAGAAACAACCTGTTATGTGTGGACTGATCAAACAATGTACTATTAGACTAGCGAAAAGAAATTAAAGCACTTTCTTTATTTCTTAATTCCGGTAAAAGTATGAATTTTGAGGTGATTCCTTCATCACGAAGCTATAGGGATCAGATCCCTCTTCCCCTTCCCCTTCCCCAAAAGGAAATATTGGTTTCTCTTTATCAAAAAGATATCAGGAGTTCAGTCTCGTGGATACAGCCATCCATCTAACTTTCTCATTTCCTATTTTTCCATACTCTTTTTGTGGCTTCTATGCCCACCGGCAGATATAAGTTGGTGTTACTACTTTAAATGAATTTAGTATTTTTGACACCAATCATAAATATATATGTAAATAATATTAAAATGTCAGTAAATATAAGATTGCTAATTCATATTTTAAAAATAAGATGATTTAATGCTAACAACTTTAAAGATTACTATCAAGTAAAAATCTTAGTTTCTTTTAGAGGTGGAGACTCTGACGGTCACGATCTAAAATCCACCGTAGGTCGTGATGTCGCCTAACGCCGCCGCCAGGCAAGCCAACAGTGATTGATTAATTTAATTACTCATTTTGTTACTTTGAAATCATAATTTTCATTACTTGAACAATAAAAATGGAATATACAGGGAAAACTGTTAATAACTACGTGATCTGCAACGACAAACAACAGTAGGAACTCCCCAAACCCGATGCCACAAGTGCATGAGCATCAATTAGGAAACATAAATAAATACAACATCCATCTAGAATTTAAATTAGACAGGAAACATATAAATAACTCTGACGGAAACTATGTAGGCTACAGAGCGTAACATGGAATGCAACTCACAGTAAAGTCCCCGCAATGGCCGCGCCGTTGCGCCCAAAAGACCATCTGACATATAAGTACTTGCACAAAAAGTACAATAAGTGTAGCATGAGTACGTAAACCAATGCGTACCCAGTAAGTATCTAGCCTAATCCTAGAGAAGAAGTGACGAGGGGTCGACATCAACACTTACTAGAGGTCCAATAAGACATATACAGTAGGAGTAAATAAATGTGAATCAGAGTAAGTAAACGAAAATAACAAGTGTAAATACGCGGTACAACTCTCTCCTCAAAGATATCTCAAGCTCTCAACTAGTAGTTACCTCCTCAATCGGAGTATATATATAATATGGATCTTACCAGATAGGTCGTCATAGATCGATCAGGGGAAGCTCATAAATATGCTGGCTCCTTGCCCATTACTACACACGATTTCATAATAGTATTTCATAGAAATGCCGAGGCGTACGGCCCGATCCATCATAACATTACCAAACCATAGATACATCTATTTTATTGCCGAGGCGAACGGCCCGCTCCCATGAGAGTGTGGTACATAAATCCTGCCGTAGCGTACGACTCGACTGCCGAGGGTCGAACGGCACGAACCATAGATGTATCTATCATGCCGAGGCGAACGGCCTGATCCTATTAGAATAAGAAGCTCTGAAGGGTCCTCGACCCCACTCACAAATAGTCGTGTGAGTTATAGATTTTAAGGGAACCTTTTCGATGAGAACGCACAACACGGGAGAATTGCGTAAGGAGAGTACAATTATATAGCGGCTAATCATGAAGCTCGTCGAATCTCTACGATAGCAAGTCCATTACTCTACACAAGTCTAGTCTCAAGTTGCATTGTAAAAATAAAGGAATCTAATAGACAGGAAACAACTCAAGTAGTACAACTATTGCATGGTGTGAGCCTAAATCTACCCGGAAATAACATGAATCTAACTACACACGGACTCTCATCACCTTGTGTGTACGTAGCCCCTGCAATAAGTAACACATAACAAATACATCACCTAGGGGTAGTTTTCCCCTCGCAGAGTTAGACAGGAGACTTACCTCGCTGCGAAGTCCCATAACCGGCTCCAACGCCTCTATGACACCTCAAACCGATGCCCGTCGATCCAAAACTATTCAAACAACGTGCGAGCCAATCAAAAGATACTCTAATACCCATAATTAGTCAATGTAAACAATTCCCAACTCCGCTAGAAAAGTTCATAAAATCAACCCTCAGGCCCATGTGCCCGAATTCCGAAAATTTTCGAAGATAGATTTTACCCACAACACCACAAATTCAAATATATCATTTATCCTAAATTTTATGCCCAATTTCGTGGTTAAAATCTAAAAATACCAAATTCTAGGTTTCTTTCAAAATCTCACAATTTCTACAAATTTTCATGCTTGAATCCATATAAAAACCATGTACTTAACTCACAATGTGAAGAAATCACTTACTCCATTATAGTTGATGAAGATGGCACTCCAAAAGTGCTCCAAAATCGGCTCCCATGGACGAAATGAGTTGAAAATGGGCCAAACCTCCGTTTTAAAGAAGCCTCAATACCCAACACAATTTTTGCTTATGCGGTGAGAAGGTCGCTTCTGCGGCTCCAAGTCTTGCACATGCGAGAAACCAAGCCAAGGTCGTTGGCCGCTTCTGCAGCCCTTATGCGTATTTGCGCCCACGCATCTGCGCTGCCAACTCAACAGGTGCGGTCCCACTTCTACGACGAGATTTCCGCATATGTGGTCTCAACACTGCCCAACGAAAGCCGCATCTGCTCCTCTCTTGTCCACTTCTGCGTCTCCGCACTTGCGACCAAAACCTCGCAGGTGCGGTTACACCAGAAGACAACTGCTTCAACCTTTCTTCCAAGTCCAAACTCGATCTGTTGACTATTCGGAATCCACCCGAGGCCCTCGGGACCTTAACCAAATATACCAACACGTCCCAAAATACAATACGAACTTAGTAGAAGCCTTAAATTATGTCAAACAACATCAAAATCATGAATCGCACCTCGAGTCAAACTTATAAATTTCCAAATTCTATATCTTGTACCGAAACGTATCAAATCAAGTCCGATTGACCTCAAATTTTGTACACAAGTCATAATCTACATTACAAACCTACTCCCACTTCCATAATCGGAATCCGACCCCGATATCAAAAAGTCCACTCCCAGTCAAACTTCTCAAAATCATCCAAATTTTTAAATTTCGCCAATTGACACCGTAATGACCTACAGACCTCCAAATCAACATCCGGACACGCCCCTAAGACCAAAATCAACATACAGAACTATTCTCAAGATCGGAATCTCAAAGTACATCGATAACCTCAAAATCTACTTCTACCAAAGCTTAGGAAATTATTAAACCTTCATAATGCTAACCTTCCGTAATAGGTGCCGAAATACTTTCGGTCCACCCGATACTCTTCCCGAACACACGTCCAAGTCCGAAATCAATATACAAACCTATTGGAACCTTCAAATCCTGATTCCAAGGTCATTTACTAAAAATCCAAACCTTAGTCAATTCTCCAACTTTAAGCTTTCGAATTTAAAATTTCCTTTCCAAATCAACTCCGAACTTCCCGAAATTCGATTCCGACCACACGCACAAGTCATTATACCCTATGTGAAGCTACTCAAGGCCTGAAACCTCCGAACGGCGTACTAGACCACAAAACGACCGGTCGGGTCGTTATATTCTCCCCTACTTAAACATATGTTCGTCCTCGAACGTGCTAAGAACTACTCCGGAGTTGTCCGAAATCACTATTTAACACCTCATGCACCTACTCGTGCCATCATAACCCAGTTTGGCACCTCAGCTCAAGCCGGACTGATGGTCCTCCCTTTTATTCAATGAATAAGCCTTAGAACCAAATTCCAACCTCCGAATTTCTTTACGATACCCGATTCTAACATACGAACACCGTATCAATCTCCACATACTGAATCCACACATGATCATGCACCCATGCTGATATCACACAACTCACCGCATAACTTATTTACCCAAGGCAACATCCTCCGACCACAATAGCTTAAACTTCACTAACCTGATGCCCGCAATACACCTCATAATACAAATAAGCCCTGTTTAAATCCTCACAATACTTCTCACTTCTCTCTTTAATGTACCATATATAAATCTGATTGCACTGAATTTCAGGTCCAATAGTCTTGTCTCACCCAGTATAAGATACTCGGCAATAAGACACTTCAAACACTGACCAAGATCTCGTATGACGCCAAAAATGTGCCAATAGGCTACAAACGTGAATGTGATATATAAGGAAAATGAACTCTGGAATGGAACTTCCCAGCCCACGTAACGAATAAAATGGTCGAACAAATGCTATGAACTCTCCTCAGAGAATGAGAAACAAATACACAAAATAAGTATACGGGACCGTACTCCATATCTCACTATTGCGGCGTGCAACCCGATCCACATATGATACCGTTGCGGCGTGTAACCCGATCCAAACATGATACCGTTGTGGCGTGCAACCCAATCCAAACATGATATCGTTGTGGCGTGCCACATGATCCACTCATAACAATAAATAAGGACATACTCACCAAGCCATAATGCTTCTACCTATAGAATGTCCATAATCACGCTAAGTGCAAAAATACAACTCTGGGGAGACAAATAGCGCAATACGTCACAAAACCCAAGCACGACTAAGGTGCGATAAATGACTTGCATCTCGAGAGCCATCCTACTCATATGACCCCATAATCTACACGGGACCTCAACACACGTGTGAATAATCAAGCCGTCTCAATCCGGCACAACCCTCACAGTTCATAACCAAAGGAATAGAGCGCCTTCCAGGCATAAACCCTCACATTAACAATAGTACCAAAATCTCCGTACTTGGTTTCGATCTTTAACCATCAAGTGACTATCACGTCACACTCATACAATTTCCCCGTGGGGAACGCTCCAGCGACCTTCCGCTCTGGTAGCCAAGTCCGTACATCCATACCACCAACTGTACTAATTATGTAAAGTAAATTACAATCCGCAAATCAATATATAATGCCTCTTCCACAAAACACCATTCTCAGGAGACACTAAGATAACGCCAGCTCACTCTAAACATCTGAATATTTTCCTGCTCATCCGAGCTCGTGAAATTCTTATCAACACCGAACCACAACCTTGATCCTCAAATTTCAATTTCGCATGACGCTCACTGCACCCATCATGCCACTACGTGAGAGCACACAAATTCATCATAACCTCCGAACTACTAGTAGAATAACATTTCATTGGGTGGAAACCTTTCACTTAGCTCATTTCTGAAGAACCGATGCAATACGCAACTGAATTCCTAACCATAGAAAATACAACCCCAAACCGTGATCTAAACCATAATAACTCTTTCGGAATCCATTTACACAACAAAGCCATTTGAATTAAATACCTCCCGAAATCAACCAAATTATGGCGGCTGTCAAGCCCGTCTGTACAACCACAAATCACATGTTATAACTTCACACACCGAATGAACTGACCGTTGGTACAATCATGCCGATTCAACCATTAATAACCGACCCAACGCCTTTACATTTATTCTTGACCGGACTTAGAAATATGATAGCTCCATTCACAACATAATGAACTCAATACACACTCATCCCGAGTGACCCAATCGCGATACCACATCATCTCAATACCCATGACTCATCTCATACCTCCTTACGTACACAATAGCATCTCCAACAGGTGCATCCGTTCTGTAAGACCTTCCGCGAGTCCGAAGCATTTTCTTCCTTTCCTCTAATATTGCACTTAAATTCTTGAATCCCCTAGGACCATTGTTGAGAATCACCTACTCTGAACTGGTCCCAAATACGACCAAACTCCAATGCTCTACTAGCATATGAACACCTTCTCGAAGAAGAAACCGGTTGAACGTTTTTCCTTGTACATCATAACCACAAAAGAATAAGCTCCGAGTCTTTCCAAAACATGAACATGAATCGATAACGCCGAATATAGCACACGCCCATCAAGTTCTTTGCTGAATTACCCCTAATATTTCCTTTTCTTAGTCATAAGTAATCCGCCAATGCACCGATAACCAGAAACCACATAAGTAGACAACCATGTGGTCCAATCGTAGATGGTGGGGACCCCCCACTTGGTTTTAAGCTACCGTCACATAATGCAGAGCCCACAATGACTCCTCCATATCAATTACCATGATCTCGCACCGTTAGCCCGCCAGACTTCTCGAAGTCTTTTGTTAAGCTTTTATGAACATTCTGAATCACCAGTCACAATCATATATTCGACCTCTTACTGGGTAGCAAGTATAATTCTTTGTAGAAATTTCATCAACATCACGCAACCGCTAACCTGCTCCCAGGAGATTGCCCACCTGTGGAATTCCTTACCGACATCTTCCAATGACGCTACACTGGTACTACTACCACGAAATCAGTAAATCCTCCTGAAGTCATGCTCACCCACCGACTGTATAAGTCTGTTCCTTCCCCATTGACATCAACTGCAAGTTCAACCATACTTTCCGAACTCAAGTCATATTGCACCTGAAACGATAATCAGATCTTCACACCCCTCTTCATTTCAAACAAACTCCTTTCTTTGTACGGTAACCATCACTCCATGTAAAATCCATAGGCCAAACCACCTTCCATCACGATTCCCAAACCGTTCCACACTTTCTCAAGGTACGTGGCTATCCTACCACAGAATCCATAAGCTACTATCCCTCTCCCACTTCGGTTAAACCATCTCCTTTAGGCAACTTCTTGACTTCCTCTTCTCATACTTGACTTCCTAGTAATTCAACCACGGTAAGGCACCTCCCACATGTCCTTCCTCATTATTCGTTACCCAAATGTTACATCAAATCAAAATCCATTTCTATAGCACTTGAGCTAATAAATTGCTACAGAGCCTCCTGGAAGATCATCTTCGTCGAGCCATCATATTAGAAATGCAATTCGATCTTGAACCGCTGCACACCGCTATTTCTGACAACTGTCCCTCATGCACCATTTCACAACACCCTACACCATTTCACAAAAATCAAAGAAGACCATAACACCGGCGAACCGTAATGCGTTCAAACAAAAATGACGACACCACATCACTATGAAAATTCCACGACGCTCGAAAATATCAAGTCTCATTAATTTATCAACCAAACCTGGACATCTATAGTCTGATTGCCTTTCCTTCGCTGGAATTAAATGCTGAACCCCTTAATCATGCTTTGAGAAACCTTTCTTCATGCCATTCACTGCCTCAACACACAACGGGCACCTTACCATTATACCATTATTGTGCGATAATAACATATAAATATCATAGCAATCCGTGCACCATCTCGTAACTATAGGAAATATAGATACTGAGTTAGAACAAAGAACATCCATCCGCAAGGTGCCGATAATAGCATGCCCGAACACGCATGGAAAACATCCTGCACCACGTCTATAGTACCACTACAACTCCTCGATACCCAATTGATAACAGCGCTTCACGTCGCATAAGATTGAGTAGGAAGGAACTAAAGGCACAAGCCTTAATGAAATCAAACTGCACGATAAGTATATCAAGAAGGGAAGTGCTCCTAACAACCCTGTAGCATCTCGAAAATAAGTACATACGTCTCCGTACCGATACGCAAGACTCTACTAGACTTGCTCATGAATCGTGATACCTAAGTGAACCTAGAGCTCTGATACCAAGCTGTCACGACCCAAAATCTACAGTAGGTCGTGATGGCGCCTAACGCCGTCAGGCAAGCCAGCAGTGATTGATTGATTTAATTACTCATTTTGTTACTTTGAAATCATATTTTTCATTGCTTGAATAGTATAAAATGGAATAAACAAGAAAAAATATTAATAACTACGTGATCTGCAATGACAAACAACAGTAGGAACCCCGAAACCCCGGTGCCACAAGTGCATGAGTATCAACCGGGAAACATAAATAAATACAACATCCGTCTAGAATATAAATTAGATAGGAAAAATATAAATAACTATGATGGAAACTCTGTGCTGCAGAGAGTAACATGGAATACAACTTACGGTAAAGTCCCCGGAACAGCCGCACCGTTGCGCCCAAAAGACCATCTGACATATAAGTACATGCACAAAAGTGCAGCAAGTGTAGCATGAGTACATAAACACACGCGTACCGAGTAAGTATCTAGCCTAACCCCAAAGAAGTAGTGACGAGGGGTCAATATCGACACTTACTAGATATGCAATAAGACAGATAAAGTAAGAGTAAATAGATGTGAATCAGAGTAAGTAAACGAAAATATTAAGTGTAAATACGTGGTACAACACTTTCCTCCAAGATATCTCAAGCTCTCATCTAGTAGTTACCTCCTCAATCAGAGTATATATATAATATGGATCTTACCAGATAGGTTGTCATAGCTCGATCAGGGGAAGCTCATAGATATGCTGGATCCTTGCCCATTATTACGCACGATTTCATAGTAGTATTTTATAGAAATGCCGAGGCGTACGACCCGATCCGTTATAACATTACCAAACCATAGATACATCTATTTTATTGCTGAAGCAAACAACCCGCTCGCATGAGAGTGTGGTACATAAATCTTACCGTGGTGTACGTCCCGATCCCAGTAGTGTGTGCATTGCCGATGGTCGAATGACACAAACCATAGATGTATCTATCCTACCGAGACGAATGACCTTATCCCATTAGAATAAGAAGCTTTGAAGGGTCCTCGACCCCACTCACGAATAGTCGGGTGAGTTATAGTTTAAGGGAACATTTTCGATGAGAACACACTGTTACACCCCATATTTTCGTAGGTGAAAGTACGCCATAAATAAATTAATGAAAGCTCGAAAATTAGATGTTACATCCCACATATTTGTACGTTAAAATTTCGTCGTAAGTTAATCGATGTGAATTCGGGAATGAGGTTATTTTGAAATTATAAGCATTATGCTATTTCAAATAAGTGATGAGTATATTCGTAAAGTTGAGAGGGTAAGTAAATCGAAGTAAATGAATTTCGTCAAAGTTTGACATTTTAGGATAAAATATGGCCCGAGCTAAAATACCCGATATTTATGGACTAGTACCATACAAGGTACTATATGGACATGATAGTAAGGTGTGTAAGGTGTGTTTAGAGTGAGTAGTATTATAAGTAATTTGAGATAATTCTTAATTATGTGGGTAATTGGTTAATTATTGAATTTGTGGATAAATATTTAAGAGAGATTTGTTGGATAATTATAAGGAGGGCAACATCCACGTGGGATTTTGGAAAGTTGGCAGCAAGTTTCCATCTAGTCATATACTTAAGGAGGTGGTGGCTTATTTAGAGGAGTTTGTGGCTTAATCACCACATAAGTGGGGCCCACACCCCCTAAAATTAAAAGAACCCCTCTAAATCACTTAAGGGATATACGTATATCTCTAATGAAAAGAAGAATGCTTCAGAAAAACTCATATAGGTGTGAGCAATGTGATTTACTTCATTCTATTGCAAATATTCATTCTCTTTTGGTGGGAGGTCCTTTCTCTGTTAGTAGTTCAGAAGATGCTGATGATACTTTCTCTAATACACAGACAGAAGATTTTGAAGACCAAGATAGACAGAGCACGGTACAATCTTTCTTAAGGATATCGTACGGATTTCCCTACTCCAGGTATGTTAAGGCTATCCCTTCTTTCTTTTTGGCATGATTTATACGACACGAACGAAATGAGCAAGTGCACAATTTCCATAAATATTAGGGGTGTCTATATTCTTGATTTCCCAAGTGAATTATTATTATATCTTCTGTTCATGGGTCTTAGAAAAATACATATTTGATAAAATTTATCGGACATGCATATTAAGTTTATGACATTCCGAGAAATCTTATTAATGTATTTCTTATGCATTTCATGTATTTATACATATACATTGACCATGAACATATGGCATTATATACACGTATATAATATATATAGGATATGGGAAAAAGGTTATGGAGTTATGTACACACCACCACCTGATCAACTGGTATACGTTGATGAATTGCCCATAGTGGCCGAAATGATATGATGGGATGCACTTAGAGGCTTGATGATATTATGAACACATATACCTATGCATGGTATGGAATTTATACGCATATGCATGGCGTTATAAAAAATGAAATGATTTACATTGCTATGTAGACGTACATGTCGAGTCTTTTACTCCATGTTTCTCTCATATCTATTGTTTACTGATTTTTATTCCTTATATACTCGGTACATTATTTGTACTGACGTCCCTTT
>AWOL01S0161645.1:36359-56595 GCA_000715115.1 Nicotiana otophora | reverse complement strand
CGCTTTAGACATCCCACCGTGCTTTGGGTAGTCATGGTACTTATGTATCTCATCCTGAGAAGCTAGCCTATAGTGCACCATCAACTCATATTAGTGCACCTCCGATCCAGAATTATCAAAGTGGTTATCCAGGTCGACATGGGTAGTTTTAGGGTCATCATGCGTAGCTGCCGAGGGCTTGTTATACTTGTGGAGATTCGAGGCACTTTTCTAGATTTTGCCCTAGATCAGATGGCGACATGCACCAGCAGGGTTCTCGTTCCATGATTCCGGCACCGGTTGCTTTACTGCCCGTTCAGCCAGCTACAGTAGAACTAGCATAGCGGGACATGACAGCGGTTGGGGAAAGAAAAATCTATCAGACATCAATCCAATGAATGGACAAAACAGCTTGGCTGAAGGGCCAGGAAGAGAGAACGATTATACTTTCTTAGTTAGAATGAACCTCTTAGCAAACTCCAAAGCACCAACTGACGATACTAACGATTTCTCTAACGAAAATGGAACATTCAGTGGCAAAATTAGCTCGTAATAACGCTCAGGCACTTGCTCATCTTCGATGACGATATCGTCATATNAGACCGGCTGTTTCACCTCACTTACCTGGGATCAGTTTTCACAGCTATTTCTAGAGAAGTTCATTCCTTTCACTCTAAGAGAGGATTACCGTAGGCAGTTTGAGCACCTTCAGCAGGGTAGCATGACTATTACCCAGTACGAGACTTAATTTGTGGACCTAGCTCACCACGTCATTATCTTGCTGCCTATTGAGAAGGAGAGAGTGAGGAGATTCATTAATGGGCTTATTTTCACTATCAGGCTACAGATAGCCAAGGAGACCGGAGATGATATTTCTTTTCAAAGGGCTGTAGAGATTGCGAAATAGATCAAGATGGATCGTGGTCAGTAGAGGGGGTCGGTATCTGATAAGAGGCCTTGTCATTTCGGTGGTTTCAGTAGTGCCTCGTCTGGAGGCAGGGGTAATTTTAGTAGACGCCATCCTTTCAGGCCGTTTTAGTCAGCGCTTTAGACATCCCACCGTGCTTTGGGTAGTCATGGTACTTATGTATCTCATCCTGAGAAGCTAGCCTATAGTGCACCATCAACTCATATTAGTGCACCTCCGATCCAGAATTATCAAAGTGGTTATCCAGGTCGACATGGGTAGTTTTAGGGTCATCATGCGTAGCTGCCGAGGGCTTGTTATACTTGTGGAGATTCGAGGCACTTTTCTAGATTTTGCCCTAGATCAGATGGCGACATGCACCAGCAGGGTTCTCGTTCCATGATTCCGGCACCGGTTGCTTTACTGCCCGTTCAGCCAGCTACAGTAGAACTAGCATAGCGGGACATGACAGCGGTTGGGGAAAGAAAAATCTATCAGACATCAATCCAATGAATGGACAAAACAGCTTGGCTGAAGGGCCAGGAAGAGAGAACGATTATACTTTCTTAGTTAGAATGAACCTCTTAGCAAACTCCAAAGCACCAACTGACGATACTAACGATTTCTCTAACGAAAATGGAACATTCAGTGGCAAAATTAGCTCGTAATAACGCTCAGGCACTTGCTCATCTTCGATGACGATATCGTCATATCAGGATCGCTCCCACACCTGTAGCGTTCGTGATCGGCCTCCTCAACTGTGTATCGATCGAAAGTCAGGGCAGCACAACCCCCAACCAAGGGAGTGGTTACGCCCAGTATGTCCCCCTTAGTCCCGACATGCTATGGTACCCCGGAGTGGGTAGTAGCAGGTCGAGTCCGTATCACCACGGAGCAACAGCCACGTCCAGATTTAATCTATTTAGGCAGGGGTCAGGCTACCAGAGGTGGAGTTCAGGCTATTAGAGGTGGAGGCCATCCAGCTAGAGGCCGTCCGAGGGGTGGAGGTTAAAGTGGTGGCCCCCAACCCTGTTGTTATGCATTCCCGGCTAGACCTGAGGCCGAGTCATCTGACACCGTTATCACATGTATTGTTCCAGTTTGCCATAGAGATGCTTCAGTTCTATTTGATCTAGGCTCCACTTATTCCTATGTGTCATCCTATTTTGCTTCATATCTGGTTATGTCTCGTGATTCTTTGAGTGCTCCTGTGTATGTGTTCACGCTTGTGTGAGATTCTATTGTTGTAGATCATGTCGATCACTCATGTGTGATTACTATTGGGAGTCTTGAGACTAGTGTAGATCTCCTACTTCTTGATATAGTGGACTTTGATGTTATTTCGGGTATGGATTGGTCATTACCATATCATGCAATATTGGATTGTCACGCCAAGACGGTGACCTTAGCCATGCCAGGGTTGCCTCGATTTGAGTGGAGAGGTACTCCTTGTCACTTTACCAGCAGGGTTATTTCTTATGTGAAGGCTCGGCGTATGGTCGAGAAGGGATGTTTAGCTTATTTGGCATATATTCACGATTCTAGTACAGAGGTTCCTTCCATGGATTCGGTACTTGTTGTGCGTGAGTTTCCAGAGGTGTTTCCTGCAAATCTGTTAGGGATGTCACCCGACAGAGATATTGACTTCTGTATTGACTTGGCTCCGGGAACTCAACCCATTTCTATTCCACCATACCGTATGGCTCCGCCGGAGTTGAAGGAACTGAAGGAGCAGTTATAAGATTTTCTTGATAAAGGATTCATTAGACCTAGAGGTTCTCCTTAGGGTGTGCTCGTGTTGTTCATGAAGAAGAAGGATGGTTCGATGAGGATGTGTATAGACTATCGGCAGTTGAACAAAGTCACTATCAAGAACAAGTACCCGTTGTCGAGGATTGATGACTCATTTGATTAGCTTCAAGGTGCCAAAGTATTTTCGAGGATCGATTTGAGGTCTAGTTACCATCAGTTGAAGAATCAGATGCCCCTAAGATAACTTTTCGAACTCGGTATGGGCATTATGAGTCCCTAATGATGTCATTGGGTTGACAAATGCCCCAGCATCATTTATGGATTTGATGAACCGGGTATTCTAGCCCTATATGGATTCTTTTGTGATCACATTCATTGATGATATCTTGATCTACTCTTGCAATCGATAGGAGCATGAGAAACATCTTTGGATATTACTTTAGACTCTGAGAGATTGTCAGTTATATGTCAAGTTTTCGCATTGTGAGTTTTGGTTAGATTCGGTTGACTTTTTTGGGCATATTGTATCGACCGAGGGAATTAAAGTGGATCCTAAGAAGATTGAGGCTATTCAAAACTGGCCTAAACCTACTTCGGCTACAGAGATTTGGATTTTCCTGGGTTTGGCAGGTTATTATTGCCGGTTCGAGGAGGGGTTTTCATCCATATCAGCCCCATTGACTAGATTGACCCAGAAGGGTGCTCCATTCAGGTGGTCCGATGAGTGTGAGTATAGCTTTCAGAAGGTCAAGACTGTTTTGACTACGGTGCCAGTGTTGGTATTGCCCATAGGTTTAGGATCCTACACGTTGTATTGTGATGCATCGCGTATTGGGCTCAGTACAGTATTGATACAGGATGTCATTGTGATTGCATATGCGTCGCGACAATTGAAGGTTTATGAGAAGAGCTACCATGTTCATGACCTAGAGTTGGCATCCATTGTTCATGTACTGAAGATTTGGAGGCATTACCTCTATGGCATGTCGTGTGAGGTGTTCACGGATCATCAGAGTCTACAGTATTTGTTCAAGCAAAAGATCTCAACTTGAGGCAGATGAGGTGGTTGTAACTGTTGAAAGATTATGATATCACCATTTTGTATCATCTTGGAAAAGCCAATGTGGTGGTCGATGTCTTGAGTAGAAAGGTTGTGAGTATGGTAGCCTTTCGTATATTCCGGTTGGTGAGTGACCGCTAGCATTAAATGTTCAGGCCTTGGCCAATCAGTTCGTGATGTTAGATGTTTCAAAGCCCAGTCGTGTTCTAGCTTGCATGGTCTCTCGGTCTTCTTTATATGAGCGCATCAGAGAGCGTCAGCATGACGACCCCCATCTACTTGTCCTCAAGGACACGGTGTGGCACGATGGTGCCAAGAAGGTTACTATCCGAGATGATAGGGTATTGCGGATGCAGGGTCGTATTTGTGTGCCCAATGTGGACGGGCTTCATGAGTTGATTCTTGAGAAGGCCCACAGTTCACGATATTCCATTCATCCGGGTGCCGCCAAGATGTATCAGGATTTGCGTCAGCATTATTAGTGGAGAAGAATGAAGAAGGATATAATTGCATATGTGGCTCGGTGTTTGAATTGTGAGTAAATTACAAGATTCAGAGACCTGGCGGTTTGCTTCAGAAGCTTGAGATTACCGAGTGGAAGTGGGAGCATATCACCATGGATTGTGTTGTTGGGCTCCCACGGATTTTGAAGAAATTTGACACAGTATGGGTCATTGTGGACAGGTTGACCAAGTCAGTACACTTCATTACAGTAGTAATTACCTAATCTTCAGAGCGGTTGGCTGAGATCTATATCCTCGAGATCGTTCGTCTTCACGGTTTGCCAGTGTCCATCATTTCTGATCGGGGTACGCAGTTCACATCGCACTTCTGGAGGGCCGTATAGCGTGAGTTAGGTACACGGGTTGAGTTGAGCACAACATTCCACCCCCAGACGGACGGTCAGTCTGAGTGCACCACACAGATATTGGAGGATATGCTTCGCGCATGTGTTATGGATTTTGTGGGTTCTTGGGATCGGTTCTTGCCACTTGCGGAGTTTGCCTACAACAACAGCTACCAATCGAGTATTTAGATGGCTCCCTATGACACATTATATGGGAGGCGGTGCCATTTGCCAGTTGGTTGGTTTGATCCGGGAGAGGCTCAGTTGTTGGGTACCGATTTGGTTCAGGATGCCTTGGAAAAGGTCAAGATGATTCAGGATTGACTTCGCACATCTCAGTCTAGGTAGAAGAGTGGGGTCAACGGGTGGCCTTTCATCCCCGGGCGTCACGTTATTATTCTCACCTTGATGGCCAGATTCGTTATCGATAGGTAGGGCCATTAATTGAGAGTTCGTCATTTTTAGCCAGAAATCAAAGATACTTCTAAGATCAAGTGTAAAATAGTGTGTTTTATAGAGATTTGTATCAAATAACCACTATTACCCTTAGCCCCACTATGGGCGCCATATTGTTTACCCAAAAAACGGATAGCAATTGAATTTATACGTAGTTCTAAAGATGCGTGGTATAACTTGGTACAAATTGAAAAAAATAAGTTCGTGATATGGCATTCATGGTAGGAGATAGGGTTTTGCTTCGGGTTTCACCCATGAAGTGTGTTATGAGGTTCAGAAAGAAGGGCAAGTTGAGACCTAGGTATATCAGACCCTTTAAGATTCTTGAGAGAGGGTTGGTGAGGTGGCCTACAAGCTTGTAGCACTACCTAGCTTATTAGCAGTTCACCGGTGTTCCATGTCTCCATGCTCCGGAAGTATCACGGTGATCTGTCCCATGTGTTATATTTCAACTCCGTCCAATTGGACAAGGATTTGACTTATGAGGAGGAGCCGGTGGCCATTTTAGCCCGACAGGTCCGGAAGTTGAGGTCTCAGAGTTATCCTTTAGTTAGAGTACAATGGATAGGTCAGCCGATCGAGGCAGCCACATGAGAGTCCGAGTCCGACATACGGAGTAGATACCCACACCTTTTCACCAGTCTAGGTACCTTTATATATCCGTTCGAGGACGGACATTTATTTTAGAGGTAAAGAATGTGATGACCGGATAGGTCATTTTGAGTTTTAGCCTTCATTTCTGTGTTTCGAGACCTCTAATACATCTGTTTAGAGTTTCTCGACTTGCGTGTGCAATCCGTATCTTTTTTCGAAATATTTTTATATGAAAATTTGAAGAAAATGTGAATTTTAGCCTTGAAAATAATTTGAGTTGACTACGATCAATATTTTATGTAAACGGACCCGAATCAGTATTTTGTCGGTCCCGGTGGGTCTGTATTGTGGTTTGGGACTTGAGCGTATGCCCGAAATTAAATTCAGAAGTTCCTAACTTGATTTAACCTGATTCGTTGAAAACTAGTAATTTCAAGGTTTAAAAAATTTCTAAATTTGACCTAGGTTGCATTTGTTGCTACCGGGTTAGGATTTCAGTTTCGGAACTTCGTATAAGTTCATTTCACTATGTATGACTTGTTTGAAAATTTTAATACAAAATGGAGTTGATTTGACATGATTCAGACGTCCGGTTGTAAATTTGAAAAGTTCTTAAGTTACTTTAAAAATTTCATACATTTTGATGTCCGATTCATGGTTCTAGGTGTTATTTTGGTATTTTGATCATACGAGCGAGTTCGTACGATGTTATTACACTTGTGCACAAGTTTGGTTTGGAGCCCGAGGGGTTCGGGTGAGTTTTGGATAGGCTACAGACCATTTCAGACATAGAAGGATTACTGGTTTTTCACTGTTTTTGATGTCTGGTGTTTTGTTCATCGCGATCGTGAAGCTACTCCCGCGATCATGAAGGATAACCTACGCTGGGCTGGATTTCCTCTATGCGAATGCGAGGTTAAGCTCGCGAAAGCAAAGCAGTGGTGGGATCACCCTTCGCGAACGCGACCAATACCACGCGAACACGATGGGTAATGGGTGTGGAAGGGAGATCTGTTGGGTGTTCTACGCGAACGCAAACCTAGGGTCGCGAACGCAAAGGCCAGGGAGGAAGAGACATCGTGAACGCGAAGAACATCTCGCGAACGCGAGGCCAATTGGGCCGTAGTGCATCACGATCGCATCAGGTCTTTCACGAACGCGATGAAGACCTGACGTAAGTGATTTAAAACTTCCAAAAGTCGGGATTTATCCCATTTTCAAGTTTGAGCTCGGCCTAGATGCGATTTTGAAGATAAATTTCATCCCAACTTCATAGGTTAGTAGATTTTAACTCATTTTCTTCTGTTTCCATCAATACCCATTGATTTCTAACCGTTAATCTAGAATTTCAGTGGTAGAAATTAGGGATTTGGGTAAAATTGGAGATTTTTGTAAAATTGAGATTTAGCCCTCGAATTGGGGTTAGATTTCGAAACAAACCACATCACTGGGCTCGGGGGTGAATGGATAATTGGGTTTTGGTCCGAATCTTGGGTTTTGACCAAGCGGGCCTGGAGTTGACTTTTGTTGACTTTTTCTAAAATCATTATAGATTGAATCCTTTTCACTTGTGGGTGGTTTTTTAAAGCTTATTTTGAATCATTTGTACTATATTTAGTTAGATTCGATTGGTTTGGTGGCAAATTTGAGAGGAAAGGCCCAATAGAGCTTTGATTTGATTGCGGAGCGAGGTAAGTATCGTAGTTAACCTTGACCTTAGGGATCAGGAATTTTTAGTCTATTTGCTACGTGTTTTATGTGTGGGAACAACGTATATGTGAGGTGACGAGTACTTATGCGTTGTTATTGGATTAAAGCATGCGGGTGGGACTTGTTTCCTTGTATTTTATTGCATTGTTAATTATGATATACATGTTTAGGTTAGATTATTAGTTCTTTTATTTTTCGTTTCGTAGTTATTTCCCTTTAATAATTAGCAAATATTTCTGGAAGTTGAAGTTTGGTATATTGGGATCATATTTGACGTTAAATACATTCTCTATATTATTTATTACTCGAAGTCATATTATCATCATTTCATGGTAAGGAAGAGAGTAAAAATACGAAGGGTGATGCCATGCCATTGCATTTATATTATTATTATTACATGGTAAGGAAGAAAGTAAAAGCACGAAGGGTGATGCCATGCCATTTATCTTATTTATTCATTATTAAACGGTGAGGAAGAGAGTAAAAGCACGAAGCGTAATGTCGTGCCATTCATCTCATTTATTCATTGTTGTATGGTGATGATGAGAGTAAAAGCACGAAGGGTGATGGTGTACCATTTTCATATCATTGGTTTATCTGTTTTCATTAGTCGATGATTTACTTTGCTGTGATTTCATACTTTTCGCGGCTGTTATATTTTCCTCCTTTGGCATGTCCCCTCCCAGTTTGTACGTTATTACTCTCTATTACTGTTACTGCTTTATAGATACTTCGTATAGGTTTTTTTACATAGATGTCCTGTCATATCCTCGTTACTACCTCATAGAGGTTAGACTCGACACTTATGGAGTACATTTGGTCGGTTGTACTCATACTACACTTTGGCACTTCTTGTGCAGATACTGGTATTGATCCCCATGGTGTGTGAGGTGCGGCAGCTTGGATCATCGTATACGGAGACTCGAGGTAGATCTGCTGGCATCCGCAGACCTTAAAATCCCCTTCCTTTTCCACTTTTACTGTTCATTTCCTTTAAAACAATTGCATTCATTTTAAACTATGTTTGTAGACTTCTAGTTGCTCGTGTACTCGTGACTCCGGATTTCTGGGAGTAGATATTGTCATGTGACTTATATTGGCATTGTATCATATTGGGCTTCTATTTATCATTGTATATCATCATTTTATTTTTAACTGTTAAAAGAATTGGCTATTTAATTCTCTCACGTCGGCTTGCCTGACAAGTGGATGCTAGGCACCATCACGAACCTGAGGTTGGGATTTCGTGTTGTGACAGCTTTTATATAGATAAAGTACATCCATTGAGTAGCCTGATGGTTGTTAGATCACTTGATATAAATAAAGACCCATTTCGTCCTTATGAAAATGATAAAGAACTTCTAGGTGCTGAAATATCATATCTTAGTGCAATTGGGGCATTAATGTATCTTGCTAATAATTCTAGACTAGATATAGCTTTCTCTGTAAGCTCATTAGCAAGATTTAGTTCTCCCCCAACACAAAGACACTGGAATGGTATTTAACATATATTCAGATATCTTCGATGGACCATTGATATGAGATTATTTTATTCAAATGAATCTAGGTAACAACTGATTGGCTATGCAGATGTAGGATATTTATCTGACCCACATAAAGGTTAATCTCAAACATGTAATTTATTCATATATGGAGGTACTACCATATCATGACGTTCAATAAAATAAACTATGGTTGCTACTTCTTCAAATCATGCAGAGATAATAGCCATTCATGAAGCGAGTCGAGAATGCGTTTGGTTGAAATCAATAACTCAACATATCCAGAAGATATGTGGTCTTTCATGGGGAAAAAATATTCCAATAACATTGTATGAAGACAATGTTGCATGTATAGCTCAACTAAAAGGGAGATATATTTAAGGAGATAGAAACAAAGCATATTTCACCAAAAACAAATTTAACGCATGATCTTTAATAGAATGGTGAATTAGATGTTTAACAAATTCGTTCAAGTGATAATTTGGCAGATTTGTTCACTAAGGCATTGCTGACATCAACATTTGAAAAGTTGAAATACAAGATTGGAATGCGCCTGTCACAACCCCAATTTCCCTCCATAGGATATCGTGATAGAACCTAGTCTATAAGACTAGGTAAGCTAAACATACATGCAGAATATAACTGAGATAATGATAAAACTCTCAAATAACTCAACAACTATCATAAAAGAAACTCCACATCTTAGCAGAAACAAACTCCCCAAAATTCGGTGATATCAAGTCGCAAACTCTACAAGAGTATACTGAACATCCCTATACAACAATATCTATAAAAAGAGGGAAAATAAAATAGAACTAGATAGAGGGTGACTCCGAGGCCTGCGGACGCCGGCAGGTATACCTTGAAGTCTCCAAATCCGAACTCGACTCACTGGTGCCTGGGCTGGTAAGAGGTGCCTAGATCTGCACAAAAAGATGTGCAGAAGCATAGCATGAGTACACCACAATAGTACCCAGTAAGTGCCAAGCCTAACCTCGGTAGAGTAGTGACGAGATCAGGTCTGGGCCCTACTGGAATAAATAAAAAAATTGAACAAGTATATAACAATGTAATAATGATAAACAGTGGAAATGAGACAATGAAGGCATATACCAAGAATAACTACACTCAACTAAGGAAATTAAGGAATCACGGAAGAAAATAAGGAATAATATGCCAAGAAAACAAAGAAACCAAAACACAAGTGATGTAATAGAAAAGTACCAACAAGAATCACTACCGAGGTATCGCCTTGTAGTCTCATATCACAAACAATTCACAATCTTTCCTTATATCTCCACGGGAGCCTTGCATTTAGTTTTAAAAATTATTTTTTCCGAAATAGCTTCCCGTGTTTTGGCCCACCTTATTACACCGCGTGGATTCAGATAGTTCTCCTACTAGCAACACGCGTATCAAGCCCACTTGATCTCACCGCATGCATTTCAACCCCAATCCCGATACCACCGCATGTGTATCAATATCACAACGTATCACAAATCACACCTCAAGTGCCCAATATCCCAACTTGCCAAAGAAGTCAACAATAATAGTGTTTTCATAATAAATAGCCCACGGCTCAACCACAATATGCACACGAGTCTCAATATTAACAACCAAAAGTGAATAACTCAACAATAATAGTATTTCACAACTTTACAACTTTGCCTCAATGTGAATCACGACCTTTATAACTCAATACCAATTTCAACAATAAGATATTTTAAGAAATAACAACCTCAAGTAAGGAACTCAACGGTTAAATAATGAATAAGGAATAGAGAAAGCAATAACTTCAACTAAACATGTAAAGGCAATTAACAAGTAACAGATAAGACAAGTAAAGCATGTGAAGGTAGACTAATGATAATGAATATAACATATTATGGTAACTCAATTAAAGGCATGAAAGGAATCTACATAGCTAGAACCGGTCAATTACCACATTTAGCCCATGTACACACTCGTCACCTTGCGTATACGACTTCCACATATCACAATTAACACAAACAATACCAATCCTAAGGGGTAATTCTCCCACACAAAGTTAGGCAAGACACTTACCTCAAAACACGCTAACTCAATCCACTACTAAGCCTTTTTCGCGGTTATCCAACTCCGAACAGCTCGAATCTAGCCAAAATAACTTCATACCATAAATATAAACTATAGGAAGCTATTCCGAACAATAAAGTTGCGATCTTTAAAGAGAAATAAAAGGTCAACTCAAAAGGTCAACCCCGGGCTCGTGTCTCGGAACCCAACCAAACTTACAAAATCCAAACACCTATTCGATAACGAGTTCAACCATACAAGAATTACTCAAATCCGACTTCAAGTCACCTTTCAAATCCCCAAAATTTAGTCTAAGAAGTTTTAACAATATTTTCCCAAATTTCCAACTCAAATCACTAAATAAATGATGAAAACAACAATAGATTCATGTAATATAGCTAAATCCGGGTTAGAATCACTTACCCCAATGATTTCCTTGAAAATCCCTCGAAACATCATCACAAACCGAGCTCTCTGGGTCCAAAAGATAAAAATGAAATAAAACCCTCGACCTAAGCCTTTTCTGCACAGCGATTTGCGCTTCTGTGGGCTCACTGTCGCACCTGCGGAAAATCCATCGCAGGTGCAGTTCCAACTAATACCATAAAATTCCGCTTCTGCGGAGTGAGTACGCTCCTGCGACCCCAGTCCTTCTTGGCCATATTTGCATCAGTGACCAATTTTCTCGCACCTGCGAGCTCGTAGATGTGGAAAGCACCTCGCAACTGTGATCACTGCTGGCCCATAGCCCCTCGCTTCGGCGATCAACCTCACGCACCTGCATATACACACCTGTGGCCAAACCCTTCGCAGGTGTGATGACAGCAGAACAGCTGCAGGTTCAGCAACTCAACCAAGGTCCAAAATGATCTGATTTCATCCCGATTCACACCCGGCCCCCCGGGACCCCGTCTGAATATACCAATAATTTTCAAAATACATAACGGGCCTACTCGAGGCCAAAAAGCACCTCAAACAACATCGATTCTACAAATCTTAACCCAATTCAAGCCTATTGAAACTATGAACATCCGACTTTCAAAACTAACGCCGATTTATCCCAAAACAACTCTGATTGACCTCAAATTTTGCTCACAAGTCATAAATGACATGACAGACCTCCGATCCCGATATCAATAAAGTCAACTCCCGATCAAACTTCTTAACTTCCAAACCTTCAACTTTCTAACTTTCGCCAATTCGAGCCTAAACGACCTACAAACCTCCAAATCAACATCCAGACATGCTCCTAAGTTCAAAATCGGCATACGGAACTATTGGAACGGACAAAACTCTATTCTGACGTTGTCTACTCAAAAATCAAACTACGGTCAAATTTTACTACTTGAGCTTCCAACTTAGGGACTATGTGTCCCATTTCACTCCGAAACTCACCCGAACCAAAACCAAACACCCCCGACAAGTCACTTAGCTACAATACAATATAGAGGAGGCAATAAATAGGGGAATGAGGCTAAAATATTCAAAACAACCGGCCGTGTTGTTACAACGCCGTCTCTGAGATATCAAATAAAGTTTTCATCAGCGGGAGAAATACGCGTTGTAGTCTTTTTTCCTTAATCAAGATTTTGTCCCATTAGGGTTTTCCTGGTAAAAGTTTTTAATGAGGCAACTCTTATTGCGTATTACAAGATATGTGTACTCTTTTTCTTTCAAAAGGATTTTTTCCACTGAACTTTTCTTAGTAAGATTGTAATGAGGCACATTATCTGCTAATGGACATCCAAGGGGGGAGTGTTATAAATTTTGCAAATTCACTTGCAATCATGGATGTCTTCCACAATCGGTTTTGGAATGGTTCTGTACTCATAACAGATTTTGAAATGGTTTTGTATTCATAACATGTTTTGGATTGGTTCTGTATTCATAATAGGTGTTGGATTAGTTTTGTAACAACGAAATATTTCTATAAATAGGTTCACTGATGAACCTATTCGATACAGTTAAAAATAAAAAAGAAATCTCCTCTTCTAATATTATTATTCCCGTTTTATGTTAAATTCTAGTTAATTACATAGTTCTTGCCATATTTCTTTTATTTCATAACACCAACCAGGCTGTCTTCATGCGAACACGATTGTTAAATATTTTGGGTCTCAGAAGGACTTAAACAAGATCTTTAACCCTTTTATCCCAAAAGGACTTGCTTTGATACAGTAACTGAGTAACTGACAAATCTGAAAAAAATACATTTTCTGAAAGATAATATCTACTCTCAGTCCGCCATTTTATTTTATGTGTGTGTTTGATTGAGCATAAAATATAAAAATATAAAGAAGACTTTCATTGTGGATAAACTCTATGTAGGTATAATATACCAAAATACCTTTTGGATCTTGTAGTTATAAACATATAAGTATTAGAACTCGCGCGATCATGATAAATATTAAAGAATATTAATTATTTTATATTATGATTTGTATTTTTAATTTACTATATCATATTGAATCAATAGAATTCCAACTGGCAGCTTAATTCTTAATACATTATTTCATTAATTAAATATTTATGATATTAAAGAAAAATAAATTATATAATCATTGTATAACTTTTTATTTCTTATTTTTCTTTATTACAATGTCTATTATATAGTAGTATTATATTTTTAACATAATATTTTATTAGCATGTCACTTGGCTTAATATCATTATTCATTACTCCTTTTAATATAGCATAAATATTTCTTACTTCTTAAAAATTAGTTTTAAATTTTTTCTCTATTGTTCACAATTCTTTAAATTTTATAAGAATTTCAATAATATCTTTGTGTATTATTTGCTTAATTTATTTTATTTATAAAATTAATTTAAAGTATAAATACTCTCATATTATCTCTATTCCCATCATGGTACATTTTAATCTACCGTAATATTAAATTAGTTTTTTTATTTTGAATTTTACATATAATGGAAATACTTTCATATCTAAAACTAAATTATAATTTTAATTTTTCCAAAATATAAGAAGATATGCGATTTACT
This sequence comes from Nicotiana otophora, assembly GCA_000715115.1. NCBI lineage: Eukaryota > Viridiplantae > Streptophyta > Magnoliopsida > Solanales > Solanaceae > Nicotiana > Nicotiana otophora. The sequence continues at coordinate 42,731 of AWOL01S0161645.1, read as the reverse complement.
ATTTTATCATAAAACTACTGATAATTTTAATAATTATTCTTTTTGTATTACATTGTCATAAGCAAATGAACTTCTTTATTTTCTCTCAATTTAAATATTTTAATGTTTAAATTGTCACTAACCGTAATATTAAATTAAATTATAATTTTGAATTCTTCCAAAATATAAACAGATATGTTATTGTACTATTTTATCATAAAACTACTAATATTCTCATTTCGGTTAGTGCAACTAACTGGAAAAGTTTCCTTCCAAGATTCCTAGTTTCTAAACATACGAAAAATAAAACTAAAATTAAATTGATCCATAAATTACCCATCTTAGATCAATGGTCATCTTCACTTATGTAATTTAGCTCAAATTCATTTAGAAATCTTATTGATTAGCTTTTAAAAAATATATATATTTTATCTTCCCATTATCAATTCAAAAAGTTTTATATAGATTTTCATTAGAACTTTCCTAATTTTTATTAGGTTTTGTTCTAAAAGTGCCAAGTGAATTTTTCTCAATGTACCACTTGACTTAACTACAATACAGAATATCCTCCTTTTAACGTAATATAACTATTAAAATTCATGCATGCGTGATCAATATTAAAAAATATTATTATTTTAAATAATATCTTATACTCTTAATATATTAATATTATGTTAATAGAATTACAACTGGCATCTTACTTCTTAATACAATATTTCATTAATTAAATCTATATGAAATTAAAGAAAAATAAATTATACAGTCATTGTATAACTTTTTTGTTTCTTATTTTTCTTAATTATAATATATATTATTTAGTATTATAACATTAATAATATAGTATTTTATTATAACGTCACTTTATTATATTATTTTTATAATAATATAATATAATATTATTATCCACTATTCCTTTTAATATAGCGTAATTATTTCTTACTTCGTAAAATATTTTTTTGAAATTTTATAAGATTGTTGATAATTCTTTAATTTTCTAAATTTATCAATAATATCCCTTTTTACTATTTACTATTATATTTTTTAAACTAATTTAAATTATAAATATTCTCATATTATCTCTATTCCCATCATTGTACATTTTTCTGCTTTAATACTATAATTCATTCTTCTTTGAATTTTACATATAATCGAAATACTTTTATAGTTGAAACTAAATGGTAAAATATATTTTATCTTTCCATTATCAATTCAAAAATTTTCTATTGATTCTCATTAGATTTTTCATAAAATATATTTAGATTTTGTATTAAAAGTGCCAAGTGATATGTTCTTAATATGCCACTTTGCTTAACCTCATGCATCACTAGCCCTCTTCTTAATATAATATAGATAGATAGACAGAGATATCCACAACTCCTTTTTAATATAGCAAAAATATTTCTTACTTCTTAAAAACTATGTTTAAAATTTTATTCTATTGTTTATAATTCTTTAATTTTCTAAATTTATCAATAATATCTTTGTTTATTATTTACTTAGTTTATTATGTTTTCTAAATTAATTTAAAGTATAAATATCCTCATATTATCTCTATCCCCATTATTGTATACTAGTGAATTTGTCGTGCTTTGCGCGGTCATAAAAATAAATTAGTGTACTTAAAAAAGTCCTATATAATTTTGATTCTATAGTTTGAATAAAATTATAGTGCATATTAATATTTTTCTTGGTTAGCTCTAACAATCGTCATATAACCCCCAGTTCACGCAAAATAATTCTAAACGCAAAAAGAAAACAAATGATATTAAGGCTACAATAGTAGAATCATTATAGTAAAAAAATTATGAAGCTTTTCCTTTCGTATATTAATTTCTAAAGCACCCATAAAATTTCTATATCTACCATGGGTCATTATACTTCTCCATTTAAGCACCATCAATAATATTTTCCAACAAAATTTCTCTTTAACTTCTCCATTTACTAAAAAGAAAAAAAAAGAATGTTTACTCACTTTAATCACTCTTTTCATATGCGTGATATCATTCATATATAATCGAGGATATGAAGTCCATCCCATAAGTGTCTACGGTCCAAGTAAGGATCGGCTACAAAATTATTTTTGTTATCCTGAAAATGCTATGCATTTTCAGCCAAACGGCTCCATTTAGACATCTACGTTTTTTACCATCTCACTCATGTTAATCATTTTTTAAGTTTTAAGTAGTATAAAGATAGATTTTTAGTATATTCAAGTTTAGATAAATTTTATTTTTTTCGATTAAAAGTAACAAAATAAATTTAATAAGTCTACTAAATATTTTGGTCTTACCATCTGTATAGGTGAAACTCTATATTTCTATATGATCGTTTCTTGTTATATTTTAAAATTTTATAGTAACTTCATTAGGTAGTTAAAAATTCAAATTGAATTAAAAACACTGAGAAAGAGAGCATGCCATCAATTTCGACCATAAAATTTTAATTATTTAATCAAGTTGCAATTTTTACTATTAATTTCCCTTTCCCCTTCATATCATAGTAATAAATCTTCACACACAATTGGCTTCTAATCCAACTAAACCACTCCTCTCCTAACTTGTTACTTCCTCCATCACTAATATAAACTCTGCCTTTTCTCTTCCTAATTTGCTTTTATAACAATATTCGAAATAAACTACACTATTCCATACAAATACACACATTCATTCTATATATATATATATATTTTGTATCTCCATCTCACCTTCTTATTCTCTATTCTCATCCTCTTCATTATTAATGATCTTAACAAAAACTTATTTCCTTCCGTGTTGATGTCAAATTTTTTATAACAATATATCTTGGATAGCTCAAATGATGATTTGAAACTCAGTATCAAGATGCGAATTAGCATGTTAGAGAGATCAATTGAAAAACAAAATCTTGACAAATAGAGAAGTTATAGGTCTTAACAAAAGTGAGACTGTTATTAATACTGGTCAATTGGAAAATAAAAATTACACATGTCAAACATCCACACATATGAAAAAGGCCTTTCTAAATGAAAGTTATAACGTCAAGGATCTNTGGTCAATTAGAAAATAAAAATTACACATGTCAAACATCCACACATATGAAAAAGGCCTTTCTGAATGAAAGTTATAGCGTCAAGGATCTCTGTCCTGTCCTAGTGCCCAAATTTCATGCTGCAAATCTCTGTCTTGTGAACTTGTAAGTAACCAAGTATGTCCAGGATATGTTTGTGAAATTTGTACAACCACGTTTGCTCTATAGAAATTTCCAAAATTCACTTCTTCAATTCCTGCATCACTTGAAAAGATTATAGGCCGATTTCAAGGTATAACCATGGATTTCACTAACATTTTTAGAATTATTTTTGTTATATCAGATAGAGAGAGAAAATATGCAGAAAGCAAGATGTGGAATGGAAAATATGCAAACAGTGATATTGGTTGAAAGGTCGTGACCTTGTTTCTTCTTTAGGAAATATTTCTCCACAAAAGTGAAATTCAAACTTCGGCATCAATTCAAATGATGAAGAACAAAAATGCATATGTTTCAACATTCAAGGATGGAAGGAAAACAAAACGTTAAAGAAAGGGAGAGTCATCCAGGCTACTCAAATAGAGATCGACAATAGCTTTAATAATAAAAAACCAAATATGACTAACTCTTTCAGTTGCCATTCTCAACATACATGATGCAGCGATTCTTCATCATTGTGATAAGGAATTAGTTTCCATATAGAATTGCCATAGGTCGGTTAAAATGTGGCCATTGGGTTCTCTTACGGAAGAAAGGTTGTTAATTAAAGTAATGACGTTTGGAATTCTCTTTTTCAAGAGACATAACTTTTGGAATCCTACATAATAATTAAAATAAAAGAATGAGAGGGAGAAATAGAAAAAAAATAGAGAAAAAAGATAATTTGAAATGCTGGCTAAGGAGAGTGCCACATCACCGGGCCAATGTCCTACAATTATATATATATAGATTTTTTCTACTGTAGTATTATAATTAGTTTTCTTCATTTTGAATTTTATATATAAGCGAAATACTTTCACAGTTAAAACTTGTGACAACACGATCAGTTGTTTTGAGCTAGCATTTCGTTCGGTACCTTAAAAGTTTGAGTAGCTTCATATGATGTATTATGACTCACGTATATGATTGATTTTGGTGTTCGCATGGTTCAAAATTTATTTGATAGAATAGTTCTCAGTTTAGAAGCCTTAAGTTGGAAGAGTTGACCAAAGTTTCACTTTTGAGTAAACGACATCAGAGTCATGATTTGATGGTTTCAATAGGATCGTATGGTGATTTTGGACTTGAAAATATGTTCGGATTTAAATTCGAATGTTTCAAGAAAAAATTGACTCTATTTGTTGAAAGTTGGCAATTTGAAGAATTGAAAAGTTCATATGTTTGACTGGAAATTGACTTTAGTTTTATTGGACTCGGATTGTAGTTTTGGGACCTTGTATAGGTTTGTTTTATTGATTAGAACTCGTGTGAAAAGTATGGTTGTGATTCGGAATGTCTATTATGATTCGGACGAGTCCGACGAAGTTAGAATATTTGGAAGCTAAGTGAATGGGTTTGATCTTCGATTTGTGGTTTTGATGATATTTGCATTGTTTTGAGCCTTTGGATAAGTTTAGATATTGTATTTGGACTTGCAAGTATGATTGGACCGGGTCCCGAGGGGTTCGGGTGTGATTTGGGGTTGTTTCACACCATTTCGATTGAGTTTTGTATAGCTGATGTGCTAATGTTTTGCAATGTATCGCGATCGCAGAGAAGGCTTGCAATCACGGAGAAGGATTTGGTTAGCTGGGCATTTTGCTTCATGTTCGCGGTCTGTCTGACGCGTTCGCGATGTGTGTTCTAGGAGCTAGAGATGTGTTTTTCGTGTTCGCAGGGTTTCTTTCGTGTTCGCGTATGAGTGGAGTCAGGCGGGAAGTTTGGTCATCGCGTTCGCCTAGAGTGGGAGATGGTTGAGTTTCGCAATTGCGAGGATTCTTCCGCGATCCGTAGGAGGATTTGGCATTGCTGGTAGATTTGGCTTCGTGAACGCGAGGCTTATGCCGCGTTTGCGAAGGTTATCGTTGGGCAATGTACATAAGTATTATATGTTTGTATTACTACCTATTTTTTCATATTTTGGGCCCTAGACTTAGGGAGGGACGATATTTTATGGGGATTTTTATACAAGGCAAGAGGGTAAGTGAGTTTTACCTATTTGTAATTATTTTTCAAGAATGTACATGGATTTCTACACCTAAAACATGAAATTTTGAACGGAAGTTTGGGGTTTTTGTCTACACTTTAATAGATTATATTTTGGGATTTTAACCATCTATTTGGACCCGAATTTGGAAACTAATCATATATTTGGACTCAACAGGTTATGGATCATCGAATTTTTATATTATTTTTGGATTTCGACCATGCGGACCCGGGTTTACTTTTTTGAAATTCTTCAAAGATCAGAGCTTTATGAATTGGGATCGCTTCCTATAGCATTATTTGACTTCCCTGAATGATGTTTGGCTTGGATTTGCGGGATCAGAGGGCTAGAGCGAGGCTTTGATGCGATTTGAGGTTGAAGCTGGCCCGAAAAGAAGTAAGTTTTTTGGCTAACCTTGTTAAGAGGGAAATCTCTAAGATTTGACTTGATTGCTATGTATTTGAAGTATTAAAAAATGTATATACGTGGTGGCGAGTGTATATTCACTTATCAAGTTCATATCATGTCCGGGATAGAATTGAGATACTTTATGCCCTATTTTGATTATGTGCTCATCTTGATTAACGATTGTTTGGCCTATATGACTACATTAACTCTCTTATTTATGTTAGAGATCATGCCTATATTTATGATTATCGATGAAGGCATGTGAATTTATTCTTGATATGCTGAATTGCTTGAATCATCCGTAGTCATATAGAAAGTTCATGAGTACATATCCGCATGACTATTATTAAGTCCTTGTGCATCTTTTATCTATTAATTCTTGGGCATATGCATAAATAACACATTTAGATACTTGATTTGGACTAAAATTGTGGTACGAGAGGCAAGGTCGTGCAGTTGAATTACAGTTATGGCATAGGACATGATGAGCAGATATTTGATCATGAGTTGAGCTTTCATGCTCCTCTTTCGCTTGGATTAAGTACCGTCCTTCCGGAGTTAGGTAATTACTCATGTTACTTTGGAACCTGTGAGCATGGACAATACATGGATTTTGTATCAGGTTATTATGATATATGAATTTTGTATCGGGATACGTGGATCTTGTACCAGTCATGGCACTAGATAGAGTCTTGAGTATGCATAGACGTCCTTGATTAATTTAGAATAATTCATCTAAATGATAGTTTTTACATGTCCCCCCCTCCCCCCCCCCACACACATATATACATACA
>AWOL01S0161645.1:1945-34461 GCA_000715115.1 Nicotiana otophora | reverse complement strand
TATATATACATACATATATACATATATATATATATATATATTAGTTAGGAGCCTCAACTCCGTTGATTGAAGCATGCCAGCTTTACATGCCATATTTGAGCAGCGTTATGATTATATGTTGAACTAGAAAAGCATGCTTTATATTTTTCGACTGTTTTTATATCTTGATACCTATTGCTCATGAGGATATTTATTGTTTCATTTCCAGGATCTGTTATTTATATTTGTGTTGTAAGTACCTCGATGTCTATAGCCTCACTACTACTTCTTTAAGGTTACTTGATACTTACTGGGTACCTACTGTGATATACTCATATTATGCTTCTTGTCATGATCCAAAACTCAACCTGTCGTGATGGCGCCTATCATGGTACTAGGCAAGCCGACTACTCAGACAATTCCAATACTTTCAAATTTAAGATATGCTAAAACAGGTTTAAATAAATAAAAATCTAATAAAACTGATAAAACCATCGCAACTAAATACAAAAATTCCCAAAACCAGGGATAACTGAGTACTTGGGCATCTATACAATACAAGTCTGAAATAATGTCTAAGAAAAAAATTGTGACTGAATAAATAAGACTAAGGGATAGGGGAGGAGAGTCAAGGTCTGCGGACACCAGAGTAGCTACCTCGAAAATCTCCGAATGACTGAACAACTCTGAGAATCAACACCCACCGTGTTCGGAAACACATGGATCTGCACACAAAGTGCAGGGTGCAATGTGAGTACAACCAACTCAGTAAGTAACAAGTCTAACTATTGGGCTGAAAGTAGTGACGGGCTTCACAGGTACAGTTCAATTACATGATTCAAGTACAACAATGTAGGAATGCATTCAAGTTTAACAGTTAAAACCGATACAGGAAAATCATGTCAAATTCAATTGAAACAAGATATGGTACATCTCTGTATCTACATGACATTTATATATGCCAACTGAAGTATAAAACAGTAATGAAATCATATGCATACTCTAGGAGTATCACTCACTCAGTCCTCCCATTCACTCCATCCTCACAGTAACTCATTCCTCACAGTCACTCCATCCTCACAACCACTTAATCCTCTAAATTGCTCGGCATTCGCACTCGGCACTTGCACTCACACTCAGTAGGTATCTGTGCTCACTGTGGGTATGCAGACTCTGGAGGGGAAAATCCAGCTCAAGCGCTATAATAAGCCAATCATGGCATGAATCAATAACACATGCTACGACGTGCAACCCGATCCCATAAATATCTTCACAATCAGGCCCTCGGCCTCACTCAGTCATCAATGTCTCTAGTCTCTCGGGCTCACAAGAATCATGATAATCAACCCAAACAAAGATGATATACTGTATAAATAGATGGCAATAGATACTGAGGTATAATGTGTAAATAATAGTTGTGACTGCGTGCATGATTTCAAATTAAGCAAATAATTCAACATGTAATACGACTTATGTAGGTCCCAACAATACCAACATGTAGCCTGGGCATGATTTCTAACATGACTTGCAGCCCAATTCCTCTAACACATGGAGAATATAGGGGTAATAATAAGATTATGCATCTATACAGTTCCACGGAATCGACCAAGTCAAAATTCCTACGGTGCACGCCCACACAACCGTCACCTAGCATGTGCGTCACCTCAACACCAATCACATAATACGTAATGCAGGGTTGCATACCCTCAAAACCAAGTTTAGAAGTGTTACTTACCTCAAACCGAACAAATCTTTACTCGAACAAGCCCTTGCCTTGTGAATCGGCCTTCGAGTGCCTCGAATCTACCCACAAACAATTTGATACTATCAACTCAAGCTATAGGAATCAATTACATATGAAAATGCTAAGTTCTATATCAAAAGTCAAAAGGTCAACATAAAAGTCAACCCCCGAGCCCACGTCTTAGAATCTGATGAAAGTTACAAAATCCGAACACCCATTCAACCACGAGTCCAACCATACTAAAATTACTCAAATCCGATACCAAAATCTCACTTAAATCCCCAAAATTCGGCCTAAGAAGTTTTCTCTATTTCCCCCCAATTTGCATACCCAAATCACTAATTAAATGATGAAATCAAAGATATAATCATGGAATTTAACCAAAACTAAGTAAGAATCACTTACCCCAATCATTCCCTTGAAAATATCTCCAAGAATCGCCTCCAACCGAGCTCCCAAAATCAAATTTGTGATATGAACTCAAACACGCATTTTGAAATATTTAAGTCTGCCCAGATATACCTTCTTCGCGATCGCGAAGCACAAATCCTAAGCTTCCAAACTCAGCCCTACACGAACGCGAACAAGTCCATGTAAACGCGATGCACTACCTCTCTAGACCTACGAGATCGCATAAACACCCACGCGTTCGCATAGAGCCACACGCGTGACCAACTCATGCCTCTTATCCTCTTCGCAAATGCGGTTCCGCCCCGCGCATTCGCGATGTGTTGACTGTTCCAGCTACGCGATCGCGTACTTCTACTCGCGAACGCATAGAGAAAAATTCTATCAGTGACCAACACCCCTTCGCGATCGCGGACTTAACCACGCGATCACATAGAAGGAAACCAGACACTCCACACCAGCATGCTTCAGCAGCCTCCCAAGTTCAAATTTCACTCTGTTAACCATCCGAAATCCACCCGAGGACCCGGGACCTCAACCAAACATACTAACAAGTCCTAAAACCCAATACGAACTTAATCTAGCCCTCAAATCACATCAAACAACATCGAAAACACGAATCGTACCCCAATTCAAGCCAAATGAAAACTAAGGGATTCCAACTTCTACCATCGATGCCGAAACTTATCAAATCACGTCCGATTGACCTCAAATTTCGCATACAAGTCATAAATGATACAACTGACCTACTCCAACTCACGAAACAAAATTCGAGCCCGGTAACCACAAAGTCAACTCTCGGTCAAACTTCTCAATTTCCAAAACTCCTAATTTTTTAACTTTTGCCATTTCAAGCCTAAATCAACTACGGACCTCCAAATCACTATTCGGACAAAGTCCTAAGTCCAAAATCATCCAATGGAGCTATCAGAACCATCAAAACTCCATTCCGGAGCCATTTACAATAAGTCAACATTCGGTCAACCTTTTCAACTTAAGCTTCCAACCTTGAGACTAAGTGTCTCAACTCATACCGAAACATCCCCGAAGCCGAACCAACTACCCCGGCAAGTCACATAGAAACTAATGAGCATAAAATGAGCAGTAAATTGGGGAACAAGGATACAACACTCAAAACAACCGTCTGAGTCGTTACATCCTCCCCCTCTTAAACAAACGTTCGTCCTCGAACGGGTCTAGAAACGTACCTGGAGTCTCCAATAGGTGTGAATATCTGCTTCGCATCTCCCACTCGGTCTCCCAAGTAGCCTCCTCAACTGGTATACCTCTCCACTACACTTTCACTGAAGCTATGTCTTTTGATCTCAACTTTTGAACCTGTCGATCCAAAATGGCCACCGACTCCACATTATAAGTCAAATCACCATCCAATTGAACCGTGCTAAAATCCAAAATATGAGACGAATCGCCGACATACTTATGGAGCATAGAAACATGAAACACTGGATGAACACTCGACAAACTAGGCGGCAAGGAATGCTTGTAAGCCACCTCTCCAATCCTATGAAGCACCTCAAACGACCCAATATACCGAGGGCTCAACTTGCCCTTCTTCCCGAATCTCATAACACCCTTCATGGGTGAAATATTTAGCAGTACCTTCTCCCCAACCATGTAAGCAACATCGCGAACCTTCCGAACGGCGTAACTCTTATGTCTAGACTGCGCCGTGTGAAGCCGATCCTGAATCAATTTAACCTTGTCTAACGCATCCTGAACCTAGTCAATACTCAATGGCCTAGCCTCACCCAGCTCAAGACAACCCACCGGAGATCGACACCATCTCTTATACAAGGCCTCATACAGAGCCATTTAAATGCTCGACTAGTAGCTGTTGTTATCGGCAAACTCTGTGAGCGATAGGAACTAATCCCAAGAACCCCCAAAATCTATGACACAAGCGCGTAACATATCCTCCAATATCTGAATAATGCGCTCGGACTGTCCGTCCGTATGAGGGTGAAATGCTGTCCACAACTCAACCTGGGTGCCTGACTATCACTGCACTGCTCTCCAAAACTGCAATGTAAACTGCATGCCCCGATCTGAAATGATGGACACCGGCACACCGTGAAGGAAAAAAATCTTGTGGATGTAGTTCTCAGCCAACCGCTCCGAAGAATAAGTAGTCCCAACTGGAATGAAGTGCGCAGACTTGTTCAATCGATCCACAATCACCCAAATAGCATCAAACTTCCTCGAAGTCCGTGGGAGCCCAACTACAAAATCCATGGTGATACGCTCCTATTTCCACTCCGGAATCTTAAGCCTCTCAAGTAATCCGCCCCGTCTCTGATGCTCATACTTCACCTGTTGATAGTTTAGGCACCGAGCTACAAACCCCACAATATCCTTCTTCATCCTTCTCCACTAATAGTGTTGTCTCAAGTCCTGGTACATCTTCGTGGCACCCGTATGGATGGAATACCGCAAAATATGAGCCTCCTCAAGAATCAACTCACATAACCCATCAACATTAGGCACACAAATCCGATCTTGCATCCTTAACACCCCATCATCCCCAATAGTAACATCCTTGGCATCACCATACTGAACCGTGTCTTTAAGGACAAGTAAATGACGATCATCATACTGGCGCTCTCCGATGCAATCATATAAGGAAGACCGAGAAACCACACATAATAGAACCTGGCTGGGCTCCGAAACATCTAATCTCACAAACTGGTTGGCCAAGGCTCGAACATCAACTGCAAGCTGTCTATCACCAACATGAATGAATGCAAGGCTACCCATACTCACTGCCTTTCTACTCAAAGCACCGTCCACCATATTGGCCTTCCCGGGATGATATAAAATGGTGACATCATAGTCCTTTAGCAGCTCCAACAACCTCCGCTACCTCAAATTTGGATCCTTTTGTTTGAACAAGTGCTGGAGACTCCAATGACCCGTAAATACCTCACAAGACACACCATATAGATAATGCCTCCAAATCTTCAATCCATGAACGATGGAAGCCAACTCTAAATCATGAACAAGGTAGTTCTTCTCATGGGGCTTTAACTGACGCAAAGCATAAGCAATCACTCTACGCTCCTACATCAAGACACACTCAACACTGATACGAGAAGCATCATAATACATTGTATAAGAGCTAGAAGCTAAAGGAAAAACTAGAACTGGAGCTGTGGTCAAGGCAGTCTTAAGCTTCTGAAAGCTCTCCTCACACTCATCCGACCACCTGAATGGAGCACCCTTCTGGGTTAGTTTGGCCAAAGGCATTGCAATAGACAAGAAACCCTTCACAAAGCGACGATAATAATCGGCCAAGCCGAGAAAGCTCCAAATCTCAGTAGCTGAGGACAGTTTGGGCAAACTCTGAACCGCCTCTATCTTCTTTGGATCCACCTTAATCCCCTCAGTGGACACCACGTGCCCCAACAAAGCCACCGACTTAAGCCAAAACTCACACTTGGAGAACTTAACATAAAGCTTTTCCTCCCTCGGCCGCTGTAGTACAATCCTCAAATGCTGGACATGTTCTTCCTGGCTACGTAAGTACACCAGGACATCATCAATGAATACTATGACAAAAGAGTCGAGATATGGATGAATTACACTATTCATCAAATGCATGAATGTTGCTGGGACATTGGTCAGCCCAAAAGACATCACAAGGAACTCATAGTGACCATAATAGGTCTTGAATGCCGTTTTTAGAATATCCAAGTCCCGAATCTTCAATTGGTGATACCCAGACCTTAAATAAATTTTAGAGAACACCCTCGCTCACTGAAGCTGATCAAATAGATCATCAATGCGCGGAAAAGGATACTTGTTCTTGATTGTAACTTTGTTCAGCTGCCTATAGTCGATGCACATCCACATAGTACCATCCTTCTTCTTCACAAACCGAACTGGTGCACCCCAAGGCAACACACTAGGCCTAATAAACCCCCTATCAAGAAGTTCATGAAGCTTCTCTTTTAATTCCTTCAACTCTACCGGTGCCACACTATACAAAGGAATAGAAATAGGCTGAGTGCCCGGTACCAAATCAATACCAAAGTCAATATCCCTGTCGGGTGGCATGCCCAACATGTCTGCAGGAAACATATCCGGAAAGTCTCACACCATCGGAACAAAATCAATAGTAGGAGTATCAGCACTAACATCCCTCACAAAGGCCAAATAAGACAGATACCCCTTCCCAACTATCCGTTGGGCCTTCAAATAAGAAATCACCCTACTGGGAACATAATCTAGAGAACCTCTTCACTCGATCCTTGACAACCCCGACACCGCCAATGTCACGGTCTTAGCGTGACAATCCAGAATAGCATGACACGGAGACAACCAATCGATACTCAAGATCACGTTGAAATCGACCATGCTAAGCAATAAGAGATCAGCTCTGGTCTCCAATCCCCAATAGTCACCACACATGACCGATATACACGATCCAAAACAATAGTATCACCTACCAGCGTAGAGACATGAACATATGAAACTGAGGACTCACGGGGCATATCCAGATAACAAGCGAAATATGATGATACATATGAATAAGTGGAACCAGGGTCAAATAATACAGAAGCATGCCTATGGAATACTGAGACAATATTTGTGATCACTGTGTGTGAAACAACACCATTTGGTTTGGCAGGAATAGCATAGAATCGGGCCTGACCACCACATGATCGGCCTCCCCCTCTAGGGCGACCTCTAGCTGCCTAGGCCCCACCCTGAGCTGGCTGGATAGGTGGTAAAGTAACTGGTGCTGAAGTCGTGGCCTGACTCCTCTACTGCACTAGACCTCTCGGGCGGCAAGGACACTATCTCTATATTTTCCCAAACTCCCAGCACTCGAAGCAACTCCCCGATAGTGGTGGTGGGGACTGAATCGTTCCCCGAGTACCAGAGTAACCGCTAGAAGGACATGGCACAGGTAAACCCTGAACCGATGGAGCACATGACGAATTCTGAGCTGGGAGAGCATTGAGAGATGACTGACCCAGACGAGCACTAGATAAACTGTGACTGGATGATGCACCACGATGAACTAAACGAGCCATCTGAGTGGGCCTATAAGGACGACCCCTGCTGTGGTGGAACTGACCCCAAGAAGGAACACCGCTGAATCCACCCGAACCACGAGGCCTCTTGGCCTCCTTATCCTTACGCTCCTGACTACAGACCATCTCTAGCCACTGAGCAATATCAACCACCTTGTCGAACCGAGCACTAGATACACTCTCCCGAGTCATAACAAAACGCAAATGATAGTGGAGGCCATCTTTGAAAATCTCATGTTATATTGGGTCACAAACAGGCCATCCTGACATACCTGCTCGAACTGCCTGCGCAGCTCCTCCCTACGGGTCTATGGCACAAACTTCTCCAAGAAGAGGACGGAGAAATCATGTCATGAAAGTGGTGTAGCACCGACTGGCATGCTCCTCTCATAGGCCTCCCACCATCTGAAGATAGAACCAGTAAACCAAAAAGTAGTGAATGAGACCCCACTGGTTTCCAGAATACCCGTCGTACGAAGAATCCACTGGCACCTATCCAAGAAGTCCTAGGCATCCTTTGACCCAGCCCCACTGAATGATAGAGGCTGGAGTCTTCCAAATCTCTCAAGTCTCTTCTGCTCATCATCACTCATAACGGGACCCACCTGGGCCTGAGCAACTACAACCGGCTAGGCTGGTAGTACCCCCGGTGTCTGAAGTCCCTACATCACTTGATCTAGAGTACGGGCGGCGGGAGTTTGAGTACCTCCCCTAACCTGAGAAGTGGCTGGCGCTATCTAAACAGAAACCGCACGAGCGAGGCTAGTGCACACAGTCAATATATGAGCCAAAGCCTCTTGAAGGCCTGGAATCACAATGGGCACAGCTGGTGCCTGAGCTGGACATACTGGCTCAACCACATCTGGAGCTTGCTCCTGAGCATGAGCGAGTGGTGGATCTGCAGGTACTGCTCTTCTGCTGCACGAGCTACATCTCTTCCCTTATCGAGACCTCGGCCTCTCGTGGCCCTAGCAGGTGGTACTGGTGGTTATTCATCTGCTCTGGTAGCACGTGTCCTCACCATCTGTGAGAGAATAGAATAACAGAAGTTTAGTTCTCGGAATCAACAAATTCGCATGACAAGAATACAAGAATGTGAAGTTTTCCTAAGGGTTCGGCATCCTCTCGAAGATAAGTACAGACATCTTCGTACCGATCAGAAAGACTCTACTAAACCTGCTCATGAATCGTGAGAACTATGTAACCTAGGCTCTGATACCAACTTATCACGACCCAACACTCAACTTGTCGTGATGACACCTATCATATTACTAGGCAAGTTGACTACTCAGACAATTCCAACACTTTCAAATTTAAGATATGCTAAAACATGTTTAAATAAATAAAAATCTAATAAAACAGATAAAACTGTCACAACTCAATGCAGAAGTTCCCAAAACCAAGGTGTCACTGAGTACATGAGCATCCTTACAATACAAGTCTGAAATAATATGTAAGAAAAAAACTGAGACTGAATAAATATGATTGAGGGATATGGGAGGAGAGTCAAGGTCTGCGGATGCCAGAGCAGCTAACTAGAAAATCTCCGAATGACTGAACAACTCTGAGAATCAGCACCCACCGTATCCGGAAACACCTGCATCTGCACAAAGTGCAGGGTGTAGCATGAGTAAAACCAACTCAGTAAGTAACAAATCTAACTATTGGGCTGAAAGTAGTGACGAGCTTTACATGTACAGTTCAATTACAGGATTACAGTACAGAATTGTATGCCTTCTTTCAAGTTTAGCAGTTAAAGCTCGAACAGGTAAATCATGTCAAGTTCAATTGAAACATGATATGGTACATCTCGGTATCAACATGACAGTTATATATGCCAACTGGAGTATAAAACAATAATGAAATCATATGCATACTCTCGGAGTATCAGTCATTCAGTCCTCCCATTCACTCCATCCTGACAGTCACTCATTCCTCACAGTCACTCCATCCTCACATCCACTCAATCCTCCCAATCGCCTGACAATCACGATCGGCACTCGCACTCTCAATTAGTAGGTACCTGCACTCACTGTGGGTGTGCAAACTCCGGAGGGGCAAATCCATCCCAAGCGCTGTAATAAACCAATCATGACAGGAATCAATAACACATTCTACGATGTGCATCCCAATCCCATAAATATCTTTACAATCAGGCCCTTGGCCTCACTTAGTCATTAATCTCTCCAGCCTCTTGGGCTCACAAGAATCATGATAATCAGCCCAAACAAAGATGATATAATGTATAAATAGATGGCAATAGAGACTGGGATATGATATACAAATAATAGCTGTGACTGAGTGCATGATTTCAAATTAAGCAAATAATTTAACATGTAATACGATATCTGTGTGTCCCAACAGACCAACATGTAGCCAATGCATGGTTTCTAACATGACTTGCAGCTCAATTTCTCTAACACATGGATAATATATGGATAATAACAAGATTATGAATCTATACCATTCCACGGAATCGACCAAGTCAAAATTCCTACGGTGCACACCCCCGCGTCTGTCACCTAGCATGTGCGTCACCTCAACACCAATCACATAACACGTAATTCGGGTTTCATACCCTCAAAACCAAGTTTAGAAGTGTTACTTACCTCAAATCGAGCAAATATCTACTCCAACAAGCCATTGCCTTGTGAATCGGCCTCCAAGTGCCTAAAATCTAGCCACAAACAATTCGATACAATCAACGCAAGCTATAGGAATCAAT
This sequence comes from Nicotiana otophora, assembly GCA_000715115.1. Lineage (NCBI taxonomy): Eukaryota > Viridiplantae > Streptophyta > Magnoliopsida > Solanales > Solanaceae > Nicotiana > Nicotiana otophora. The sequence goes on along the minus strand of AWOL01S0161645.1, from coordinate 24,548 downwards.
TCCATATGAAACTGCTAAGTTTTATATCAAAATTTAAAAAGTTAACTCAAAATTCAACCCCCTAGCCCACATCTCAGAATCCGATGCAAGTTACAAAATCCATACACCCATTCAACCACAAGTCCAACCATACCAAAATTACTCAAATCTGATACCAAAATCTCACTCAAATTCCCAAAATTCGGCCTAAGAAGTTTTCTCCATTTTTCCTCAATTTTCCAACTTAAATCACTAATTAAATGATGAAATCAAAGATATAATCATGGAATTTAACCAAAACTAAGTAAGAATCACTTACCCCAATCATTCCCTTGAACATTTCTTCAAGAACCGCCTCCAACCGAGCTCCCAAAATCAAATTTGTGATATGAACTCAAACCCTCATTTTGAAATATTTAAGTCTGCCCAGGTATACCTTCTTCGCGATCACGAAGCACAAATCCTAAGCTGCCAAACTCATCCCTACGCGAACACGTACAAGTCCACGCGAGCGCGATGCACTACCTCTCCAGACCTACGCGATCGCATAAACACCCACGTGTTCACATAGAGCAAAGCGGGTGACCAGCTCCTGCCTCCTATCCTCTTCGCGAACGCGGCTCCGCCCACGCATTCGCGATGCATTAATTGCTCTAGCTATACGATCGCGTACTCCTGCTCGCGAATGCATAGAGCAAAATTCCATCAATGACCAACACCCCTTCTCGTTCGTGGACCTAACCATGCGATCGCATAAAAGGAAACCAGACACTCCACACCAGCAAGCTTTAGCAGTCCCCCAAGTCCAAATTTCACTCCGTTAACCATCCGAAATCCACATGAGACCCCTGGGACCTCAATCAAACATACCAACAAGTCCTAAAACCCGATACGAACTTAGTCAATCCCTCAAATCACGTCAAACAACATCAAAAATATGAATCGCACCCCAATTCAAGTCAAATGAAAACTAAGGAATTCAAACTTCTACCATCGATGCCTAAACCAATCAAATCACGTCCGATTGACCTCAAATTTTCACATACAAGTCATAAATGATACAACAGACCAACTCTAACTCCCAGAACCAAAATCCGAGTCCGGTAACCATAAAGTCAACTCTCAGTCAAACTTCTCAATTTTCATAACTCCTAATTTTTTAACTTTTGCCATTTCAAGCCTAAATCAACTACGGATCTCCAAATCACTATCCGGCCATACTCCTAAGATCAAAATAATCCAACGGAGCTATCAGAATCATCAAAACTCCATTCCGAAGCCATTTACGTATAAGTCAACATCTGGTCAACCTTTTTAACTTAAGTTTCTAACCTTGAGGCTAAGTGTCTCAACTCATTCTGAAATATCCCCGAAATCGAACAAACTACCCCGACAAGTCATATAGCAACATAAAACGGGCAATAAATGGGAGAATGGGGCTACAACACTCAAAATAACTGGCCGGGTCATTACACTTCTGCATATTTTTATGTAGGTTTTGAGACTGGTATCGCGGTACCCTTTTAAGCTGAGTAGGTGTATGCTATGGGAGATTTCATGGTGAGCTTTCATGCTATTTTGATATGCAGCCCATGGATTCCCCATCTTTATTTATCTCATGCCTATTTTTCTTTCTGACAGACAATTGTGATCATGTATTTAAACTTGTACTTATTTAGTAGTTGCTCATGTACTTGTGTCACCTAGTTCTTGGGGGTTATACTATTTTGGTCGTATTTTCACCATGTTTAGATTGTATCAGATATTGTACTGTTTTGAATATTTCCTACTTTTGGTAATAACCTGTGAAACTACCATTAAAAATAAAACTTTGTACACTTAAAAGAGCATCTAATGTTAGAACCCCCTTCTAGGAAGGTTGTTCTTAACAACTAGACCTTGAAAGCTATTTGGATACAAGGCAGAATCCGCTACTGAGTCCCAAACTAGTTACATAATTTATTAATGAAATAGTTGTTCCTAAGAGTAGTCTTGTATCTATGTTGTAAGCCTAATCTTTCCTTGATCTCATTCTGAATCTGCTTTATAGTATACTCGGTATTTATAGTGACATTCTTGAACAATTTTTCAGTTTCTGGCTTGCCAGGTTGTAGATCATTTCCCCCTATATAGCAGTCATCACTTCCTTCTTATACTACCGCCAATGTCTTCTCTGAACCATTGTAAGCTCTACATAATCACTTTCTTCTGGATGGAAATTCCAGCCCAACTAACCAGTGCATTTCTCACTTAAGTTATCTAATTACTTTCTGCAAAAAGATGACATTGTGTTTCAAGGACACATTCCTCACAAAGACAACAATTTCTATCATCAACATGCATACGTAACCTATGCAAACTCTCTTTTGTTAGTAGTCTGTCATGGTAGGCAAGCAATACAATTACTCTTTGCCTTAGAATCATAACAGAGTTCCAGATTAAATCAGCTTTCTTCATTTTATTTTTATCCCCAAGCATAGCTACATAGATTTTAGTCAAAGAGTAATCACCCTTTGGGGTTAATGTGTACTTCTCTCTATGATACCAGCTTATGATTTGGCCTTTTAACGAGTTTTAAGTTTCTCCAATACCAACTGCTATCTGTTGGTGGTGTATGTTTCCATATATCAACACTTGTCTTCATATATATATATATATATATATATATATATATATATATATATCCAATTTCACCCATTTCGCCCACATTTTCCTACTAAAGTAATATTCCATTTCCTACAACTTCTAATATTCAGTCCTCAAACCTTTTTGGTAAGCATACTCTATCCCTAGCCACTAAGGTCTTCTTATTCGTTTCCTCTGAGCTCCCCCATAGGTATTATCTGTATTTACTATCCATTTCCTTTAATACACGTTATGGAAAGATGAATACAATACCCCAAAATTTATACATTAAAAGTGCAGGACTCTAATCATCTGAAGCCTTCCATCACATGATAGTTTCCTGGAGTATGCATTGTTTGTCCTCCCTATATCTTCTCTACTAATTGGTAGCATTCTATCCTATTCCATTTTATTTAGGACAATGGAAGTCCCAGATATCTAATAGGTAGGATACCTATTGAGAATCCAGTCTTTTCCCATATACTATCCTTGAATTCTCCATCCACTCCAGCTATGAAAATATTTGACTTGTCCAGATGTGCTACTAATCATGTCACCTTACTGAAACTGCCTAAAGCTTACATCACCTTGAGATAGACTGCATGTTTGCCTTACAAAAAAACTATCAGAACATCAACAAAGATAAGGTGATTAAGCTTTGTTGCCTTACACATTGGATGGAACCTGAAATCTGGAAGCTCACTTATTGCCTTCAAGGTTCTTGAGAGGTAGTCCATCACCAGAATAAACAACAGTGGTGACATAGGATGACCTTGTCTCATCCTTCTCCTTCCTTTAAAATACCCAGAGCCTTCACCATTTACCTTGATAGTGAACCTTGTAATAGACATACATGTCATTACAATCTGCACAAAGATTTCTGGAAATCCCATCCCTTTAAGAGCCTCTTCATTGAAGTCCTAACTTACCATATCATAGGTTTTTCTTAAATCAATCTTCATAAGACACCTAGGAGATATTTTCCTATTATAGTGTCTCAACAAGTTATAGTAGATTATCACACTATGAGTTAAAGAGCAACCTTCAACAAAGGTTGTCTGGCTATCTGCCACTACATGTGTAATTGCCTTTTTAAGTGTCACACATGTCATCTTAGAGATACATTTATAAAGGACATTACAACAGGAAATGGGTTTAAGCTGGCTTTCATTCGATGGGTTTGAAACTTTAGGGATCAAGGAAATTATAGTAGAGTTAATTTGTTGTAATAGTTATTCCATTTTCATAGAACTGCAACACTGCATTGGTTACCTCTTGCCCAATTACACTCCATGCTGCCTTGAAGAAACCACAACCTTAACTATTTTGACCTGAGCTTTTGTTGTTGTTCATACTGAACATAACTTGTTTTACATTATTCCCTGTATAAGGTTGGATCAGCTCCAATTATTTCTCATTAGATAATGTTTTTCCTCTCCTCAAAATACTGCTAAAAGTTTTTATTCTGTGCCTTTCCTTCTTCCCCAAAAGTTCCTTACAGTAGTCTATAAAAATGTCAGATATTGCTTCTTGTTCAATCTGTAGGCAGTCATATTTATATCTGAGTTATATAATGGCTTGTTGTAGTTTCTTATGTTTGATCACTGAGTAGAAGTATCTATTTTTCTCATCTCTCAATTCGATCCATGTTCCCTTGCTTCTTTGTTGCATGAACATTTATGCGAGATAGGATGACCTCACAAATTTGTGATATTCTTCCCTCTCCTATTTCTGCAGTTCCATATTTGTTGAATCAGTTTGGAGTGCTTTTTTGTATTTGAGCTAGATTTTACCTATATTCACCTTCTTTTGTGATGATGTTCCTAAAGTGTTGGCCATTCAACCGTCTAAGATCCCTCTTTAAACCTTTGAGCTTCTTTGCTATTTGAAACATGCTACATCCGTTTACTGGATTCTGGCATTCCTCCTTCACTATATCCATGAACTTAGGATGTGTTACCTATACATTAAAATACTTAAAATGTCTTCTTCCCCACTCCCCCCGGGGAGTATTTATAATAGCAATCTTGACTGGGCAATGATCATTTATGCCCTCTGCTAATAAGTAAGCACTGTAGGCTGGCATTTTATCCGGTCATTCCTGGTTCACAAACACCCAGACAATATTGGAGTCAATTCTTTTTCCCACTTGCTTGTCATTCCAGGTAAATCTACTCCCATATTGAGGCAGTTCTATAAGCTCACAAGCTTCCACACAAGAATGGAACTCTATAATATCAGCTAGACAAACAGGAGTACCTCTTATTCTGTCATCCATATTTAAGACAAAGTTGAAGTCTCCAATCACCCATGAGATGTTACACCCTGAACTTATATTCTCCTCATACCTCCACAGCTTCCTCCTTTCCTCTCTAGTATTATGAGCATATATAGTAGTTAACAAGTGTTTCTTCTATAAAGCAACAATAGTTACCTCACATGTGAGTGCCTGTGTTGCCCCACTAGTTTGAGTAACATGGAAGTAATGAGGTCTCCATATTAGCCATACTCTACCATTATAGTGATAATCCAGATTTGTAATGAATTTCCACCCTCCAATCATACTATTAGCCATCATATCTATATTGTTTATCTTAATTTATGTTTCCACCAGTCCTAATATCCTCACATTTTCTTTATTACAAAGTAGTTTGACCTCATTTTGTTTGTTAGGGACATTCAATCCCCTACCATTTCAACACAAAATGCTATCCATCCCCAGAGAGAGGCTTAGATTGACCTCCCTCATTTCTAACTAAACTATATTTACTTATGCTGCTTTGTCATGTTCTACCCAGAACCTGAAAGGGATTCTCTTATATAGTGACTTCCTTTTTGCTTCTTGTTTGTGATATGTTTACTAGTGTTAATAGGGGTAACCCATCCTTCTTTATTTTTCCTTCTTTGTTGAGGGTGATTTCTTCTTAGAGTGTAAGTATTCACTAGACCCTCCTTTGCTTGGTCCTTATTGATTCCCTTTCCTTTGTTATCCTTCTGCCCATCCACCTGTATCTCCTTAACTTCTAGTGACCTGATTCCTCTGTTGAGTATGTGGATATGGCTCTTTCTTTTTCCTGCATTCCTCTTCTGAGTTCCCATACTTGTGGCAAAATTTACATAGTACTGGTTTTCAATCATATTGGATCTTTTGCTCGATTAACTGTCCCTTTTATTTTCTGAAGAACACTTTATCTGGCAGCTTCGTATCCACATCCACTTCAACGAGCAATCTAGTAAAATTCAGTCCAATATTTTTCTTAGTGTTATGATCCACCATAATAGTTTACCAATTAAGCTTCCTATCTTACTAAGCCCCTTTGGACTCTAGTAGACCAAGCTAGGTAGTTTCACCCATATAGGTAAAGAATAGAGTTCCTCCCTTGTGAATTCCATTTATGGACTCAAAGCCTTGACTATAAATGGCTTGTTATCAAAATGGTATATTACTCCTTGTATTGCATCATTCTTCCCTATTTTAGTGTCAAATCGAACCAATACTATACCATTCTTCAGCATTGACATTTTGTTTATACCATGTTTTCCCCATAATCTCTGTATATATCCATTTAAAATTGTAAATTATGTGTGAGCCCCTAGTATGTAGCATAGAATTCTTCTAATAAGCTATTTCTGAACTGATATCCTCTATGTCAATTTTACAAACAGGTGAGTTACCATACACTGCAAGACACAAAATACAATTTAAAGACATTTTTTGTGATTTTTGTAATATGAAATGTTTTCCAGATTGAGGCCTTTTTCTTTAGCCCATGACATTCTACTCTTACTTCTCATCGCATCTATGACCTCATCACCTTCCTTCTATGGTTGCGAAGCCATTTGTTTAGCAATTTCTTCAGATACTATTTTATCAATTTCAGTCGGGACAACTTCCTCCGTCAATTCCATATTATTTTTGTTTATTTACCGTCTTCTTGTTACGCTATGCGAATTGCAGCCGATTCTTGAGCCATTACTGCCTTCTGAGAGGGGTGCCGAGCTCTTTTTTCATGGATGTGCACGTTAGGTTAACACGCGCCGAGAGAGAAAAACGTAATTGCCTCTTTTCCAGAGATATATTTATTCTCTTTCAGGATTTTATTGTTATATAATTCTGTTAATTAAACGAAATTGGATTTTATTCTGTTGATTGTGAGTTGGCTTGCTTAGCAAGTATAGCTAGGCGCATTCACAACCTGAGGTAGGATTTTGGGTCGTGATAAGTTAGTATTAGAGCTCTATGTTCTAAGGGTCTTACGAGTCACGAGCAGGTCTAGTAGAGTCTTGTGGATCGGTACGAAGACGTTTGTATTTATCTCCGAGAGGCTACAAGATGTTAGGAAATTTCCTTTCTTGATTCTTTATCATTCAATTTTATCTAGAATTGTAACATATATCTTCAGTTCCCTCCTACCTATTCGTATGCAATGTTGAGCACTCAATATCAGGTGAGACCCACCAAGTTGTGAAGATATTGCATTGGTGGTGTAGGATGTTTTTGCCTATGTTGAGGACTGACTATTATCGTTGCTTTGTGGAGGGGATTCCAAATATAGCCGCCTCAGTGTTGGTGTTGCCCACGGGTTCAGAGCCTTACACAGCATATTGTGATATTTTACATGTTTCTTTTGGCGTGATTTAGTACGGAGTGGTAGGATGATTGCTTACGTCTCACGGTAGTTGAAGACCATGAAGAGAACTATATGGTTCACGATTTGGAGTTTCACATTTGTTCGAGTGGAGGGAAGGCATTTAGCTATCAAAGTTCCAACCTTGGTATATAGAATTTTGAGATTGAGCATTTTTTAGCATAGTGGAGTTTTTGCTTGTGTGGTTGCTCGGTCGTCTTTGCTTGAGCGCATTAGAGCTTGCCAATATGACGATCTACATCTGCATGTCCTTAGGGACATGGTGTTCAGAGTGGTGCTAAGGAGGTGGTCCTTAGTGAGACGGTGTTTTGTGACTTCAGGGTCGGATTTATGTTCCCAATGTTGATGGTTCGACAGAGATGATCATTATAGAGGTTCGTAATTTGTTGTATTTTGTTCATACGGATGATGCAAAGACGTATCATGATTCGAGGCAATATTTGGGTGACAGGGGATGAAAGAGGACATTAGTAGGCATGACTCGCGGTGTTTGATTATCAACAGGGGATGAATGGTTTACTTTGAAAGGTGTCTATACCTGTGTGGAAGTAGGGGCGTATAATTATGGACTTCATGGTAGGGCAGCCACGAGCTTTAAGAAAGGTTGGTGCAATTTAGGTCATTGTGGGAATATGACTAAGTTTGTGTATTTCATTTGGTGATGAGTACTTACGTTTTGGAGGGTTTTGGATTTGATAAGAAGGGTTTTCTTGAGATACAAAGGGAGTGTGAATGTTTGATTATCATCTTGGTGTACTATACGGTCTTGAGTTTTAGATGCGTCGATGGATATTTTGGTTGTTCATTGGTGGAATAAAACAGATTTCTTGTAGCCTATGTATGAGTGTAGAATCGGAGAATCAATTGTGGTGGTGCTCATGGCAAGGTCATGGAAAGAATGGAGGTTACACAAGTGAGCTATGTCATACGAGAAGATTTGAGGTGGTACAATTTCTTGTGAGGTTGCTATGAATAGTTTTACCATCTATCCAATGTGATGTATGTACTATGATATGAGTCTGGATCTCTTGAGGTGGATGGCACGACTATCACGAGGTTGAGTATACATTTGGGCTGATACTTTGGGATGTGTTATGGAGAGTGCAACATGAGCTTACGAGAAAGTCAGTTGAGTAACAGTGTGAAGTCATGGTAATTGAGGAGGAATGGCCATTGTGAGTTCTTGGGTTATGTTATTATGGCTTAAAGCCAAGTAAGGGAGCTTACCATCATCGATTAGATTACATGGTCATGTGTGATTGTATTCCCGGACTTCGGTGTTCTTGTGGATTAGTTATGGCTTGTGGAGGATGACTTTGAGATTGATTCGGTCAAGGAATTTGCTGGAGGCGTGTTATATTTCACCTAGTTGTTATATGTAGGTTGTGGTTTGTAAAGGGAAAGAATTCTCTGAGTTGTTCTTTGGAGTAGTCATTTGTTGACGAAGCACTAATCGTTCAGCATATTTGCCTATGTATTCAGAACTAGGACTGAGTGGGTGACTCACGAGGAATGTTCTAGTGAGTTCAACATTCAAGATGCGGTACCCAAGGATTTTTGAATTCGTTGTGGGGCTAAGTAGTTGAGATTGACATTGGATGGTGGAAGAGACTTGGGGTGTTTCAGTAACTTTATCGGTTTGAAGAGGCAGTGCTAGAGGGATGAAAGAAACAACTTCAGATTTATAAAAGATCTCTTCAAAGCATGTATTTCGGTTTGAGGTACTATTGGGTGCATAAGAGGGAATAAATTGGTACACGTCTTAGAACAACGAGATTTCATGATACGATCACTTGGATGAGTTTTGATTGAGGTCCGTAGTGTATTGGGAAAAAGAGAAGTGTTGCCGTGAAGGTAAGTCATGAGTAATCTGAAGAAGTTGGGTATGTTTAGTAGTGGCTTTAATCAGTATGGCAATGGAGATGATCAATTGCTTTGGTATAACAGGACTTTATAGATGTTTTGTGGTAATACCTTTTGGGTTTGGCAATTTGTGTGACTTGGTTAATTTAGTGAGATTTAGTTCTGATGGCTTGGTTATGTGCAAATAGATTCCGAAGACTAATGATGATTGGACCACGACTTGAGGTTGATGTATTCTACGGGTATGGGGAAGTTGTTGTGCGTTGTGATTTTTCTCCTGAACTATATTAAGTGGAAGATTTTGGTCGATTGAGTGTGTATCCTATTAGTGATTCAGAGTTAATAATGGAATTCTCGTATATTTGTGCTGAGGCACAATAGATGCGGTGAGTCGTGTGGGATTGAGATTGAATGGACAAGGTTGCAGTTCAGTTTTGAAAGGAATTTCATGAGTTCTAGACAGCATAGAGGATTTAAGATGTTTAAGAGAATTCTAGAACTATCTTGTATCGCCTGGGGAGAGTGTGTGTTGCAGAAGTCGCATTGTAGATTGATTTACGGAGGCTTTACTAATACTACAGAGATCGTATGGGTGGTAACCGTGGAGGTTTAAATTCTTTTCACTTGGTGCGGAAGGCTTATGGGAGTAATTTTCATGAAGTGATTATTTATACTTGATGTTAGTCCTTTAAGTGGGAGAGGTAGAGATTAGGTATGGAGATTTTTGCATTCTCGAAGTTAGAGATCTGATTTTTGTGGAGGCAGATTGTTCTGTGGGTTGTGGACTATGAAGGTGTATTAAGAGTTAGACAGTCGATTGTATGTGTCATTGATTGTCATTATGGATATTTTTTTTTTGGGAACTTATTTACCCATTTTTGGATGATTCGTATTGGTTTGGGGGAGTATTTGTAGGCCTAATGTAATGAGTATTCTATACTGAGTCGGATTTTCTTACTCGACACAACTTTTGCTATGGATGTATCATCGGGTAGAATGGGTCATATTCTTGCCCTGAACCATTTCATGTGTTACGCTCTTGTTCCATGATGGATTATGAGGCTACTTGACTATTGACATGCATGTTGTGGTTCTGTTTAGGCTGTGGTATTTTATGAGCGAGATGGCTCTTGAGATGTTATTGCTTATTGCACCTTAGTCGTACTTATTATTGTCGTAGCGTGTTATGCTATTTGTCTCATATGGTTTTTATTATGCTCCATATGTACTAGTTGTTGTACAGATATGTTTGGAGAGCATGGGGATTCTCGCTCAATGAATATTCCCGTGTAGAGTGGGATGATGGTTAGATCTTACATACCGCAACGTTGTTATGTTTGGATATGATTTCTGGTAGACATCGTGTGTTTTATTTCTACCTTGTGGAATGGATTCACAACATTTTGTTTTTGTGATTGTATATGTCTGGCTTATTGGACAGTTCTCTCATTCGGTTCTCGTTCCGGTATTGGCTACATTTAAATTGTTGCTTGTTTGGTGCACGAATTGCATCGTATATGGTTTTAGGGGGCACTTGTGGTGGTTTACCGGACGAGCAACTTATATTGGGTGAGATGGAGTTATTGGACTTGAATTTAGTGCAATTAGATTTTGATAAGGTGTGGTTGGAAGACGAAGTCATTAGTCAACTCATATGGCAATGGTTCTTGTCAGGCAACAGAACTCCATGGATTGTTGATTTGATTGTTGGTTATGAGTTTTTATAGGTTTATTTCATCATTAATAGCGTTGTGACGGTTTGTAACAAGGTCTTAATGGATATGGGCTATATTATTTGTACCGAGTTTGGTAGCGAGCAACTATTATAGTCAAAAAGTATTGTTATGAGTATATGAGATTTGGGGTACGTCGTGTGGTTATATCTTGGGAGTACATTTATGATTGATACAACATATGTATGCAAAATTTGGATCTCATAGGGAGTTCCAAAAGTTGAAATTGATTCTATGGATTGTATGCTAAGGTTGTAGAAACAATCTCCAGTCCGTGTCGTATAATAGGCTTACATGATTTGAGGTGACGTGGGATCACCCATAGGTATGTGTATGATGAGCTATACAATGATTTGACATTTTTGGAATGACTTTTAGCATGTTCAAGGATGAACGTATATTTAAGTGGGGGATAATGTAATAACCCGACCGGTCATTTTGAGCTTTAGTATTTTATTCAGCAGTTTGAGACCTTGAGTAGTTTTATATGATGTATTATGACTTGCGTAAATGGTTGATTTTGATGTTCGCAAGGTTCGGAATTTATTTGATAGAATGGTTCTCAATTTGGAAACCTTAAGTTCAAAGAGTTGACCAAGCTTTGACTTTTGAGTAATTAATCTTGGAGTAGAGATTTAATGATCTCAATAACTTCGTATGGTAATTTTAGGCTTGAGCATATGTTCGTATTTGAATTAGGATGTTCCTAGAAGGTTTTGGCTCTATTTGTTGAAAGTTAGCAATTTGAAGAATTAGAAAAGACTTTGGTGTTATTGGACCCGGATTGTGGTTTTGAGACCATGTATAGGCTTATTTTGTTGATTATAACTCGTGTGAAAAGTTTGATTGTGATCCGAATTGCAAAGTTAGCATGTTTAGAAGTTTAGAGAATAGTTTTAATCTTTGATTCATGGTTGCGATGATATTTTTGATGTTTTGTACCTTTGGATAAGTTTGAATATTATATTTGGACTTGTGGGTATGATTGAACGGGGTTCTAAGGGGTTCGGGTGTGATTCAGGGCAGTTTCAGACCATTTTGATTGAGTTTTACATAGCTGATGTGTTGGTGTTTTGCAGTGCATCGCGATCACGCTGCAAGGCTCATGATTACGGAGAAGGAATTAGTCAGCTGGGCATTGTGCTTCGCATTCACGGTCAGTCTGATGCATTCAGGATATGTGTTCTGGGAGCTAGAGATGTATTCTTCACGTTTGCATGGTTTCTTTCACATTCACGTATGAGTGGAGTTAGGCGGGAAGTTAGGTCATCGCGTTCCCGTGGCTTTAGTTGCGGTCGCATATAGTGGGAGCTAGGTGAGTTTCATGATCGGGAGAGTCCTTCTGCGATCATGAATGATGATTTGGGATGGTGGCAGATTTGCGCTTCGCGAACGCTAGGCGTGTGTCGCGTTTGCGAAGGATATCGTTGGGCAGTGTATATAAGTGTTATATTTCGGGGGTTTTACCCACTCTTTCATATTTTTAGCCCTATATTTAGAGAAAGGTGATTGTTTATGAGGAATTCCGTACAAGGCAAAAGGGTAAGTGATCTCTACCTATTTGTGATTACATTTAAAAATTCTACATGAATTTCTACACCTAAAATATTAAATTTTGAAAGAAAATTTGGGATTTTTTGTTTACACTTTAAGAGAATGCATTTTTGAGTTTCACCGATTTGGAGCCGAATTTGAAATCTAATCATTTATTTGGACTCAGCAGGTTATGTGTCATCGGATTTTGGTATTGGTTTCATATTTCGGGTCGGTCGCATTGACTTATGTTGACCTTTTGGAAATTCTTCAAAGATCGAAGCTATATGGAATGGAATCGCTTCCTATAGCAAGTTTGACTTTCTTGGGGTGATGTTTGACTTGAATTTGCGGGATTGGAGAACTAGAGCGATATTTTGATGCGATTTGAAGTTGTAGCTAGCCCGGAAAGAAGTAAATCTCTTGGCTAACCTTGTTAAGAGGGAAACTCATAGGATTTGACTTGATTGATATATGTTTAAGGTATTTGAGGTGGTTTATATACGTGGTGGCAAGCGTATATGCACTTACCAAGTTTATATCATGCCTAGAGTAGAATTGAGATACTTTATGCCTTGTTTTAATTATATGCTCATCTTGATTAATCATTTGTTTGGGTTATATGACTACGGTTACTCTCTTATTCATGTTAGAGATCATGCCTAGGTTTATCATTCTTTATGAAGGCATTGAAACGTGTTCTTCATATGTTGAATTGTTTGAATCATCAGTAATCATATAGAAATTTCACGAGCACATACCCACATGATTATTATTAAGTCCCTGTGCATCTTTTATCTATTAATTCAATATGCATAAATGATACATCTAGATACTTGATTTAGACTGAAATTTTGGAACAAGAGGCAAGGTCGTGCGGTTGAAATACAGTTATGGCACAGGACATGATGAGTGAATATTTGATTATGAGGTGAGCTATCAAGCTCCTCTTGTGCTTAGATTTGGTACCATCCCTTCAGAGTCAGGTAATAACCCATTGTACTTTGGACCATATGACTGTGGTCAATATATAGATTTTTTATTGGGTTGATATATGAATTTTGTATCGGGTCATTGATATTCATGAATTTTATATCGGGGTACATGGATCTTGTACAGGTCATGGCATTAGATATAATCTTGAGCATGCGCAGACGTCCTTGATTCATTTAAAAGAATTCATTTGAATGCTCCCTGTTACATGTCATGTATATATATATATATGCTAATTGGGAGCCTCGGCCCCGTTTATCAAAGCATGCGAGCTTTACATGCCAATTGGAAAGCACACTTTATAACTTTCCACTATTTTTATATCTTGATACATGTTGATCATGAGGATATTCACTATTTTGGTTCCAAGATCTGTTATTTTTATCTGTGTATAAGTATCTCGATGCCTATAGTTTCGCCATTACTTCTTCGAGGTTGAACTTGATACTTACTAGGCACCAACTAGGAACCAACTATGGTGTACTCATATTGTATTTCTGCACATTTTTGTACAGGTTCTGAGACTGATACCGCGGTACCCTTTTGAGCTGAGTAGGAGTGAGCAATTGAAAACTTCATGGTGAGCTGCCATACTATTTCAATCTGCAGCACATGGATTTCACGTCCTTATTTATCTCTATATTTCTTTCACACAGGTAGTTATGATCATGTATTCAGACTTCTAGTTATAATTCAGTTGTTGCTCCTGTACTTGTGTCATCTAGTGTAACGACCTGATAGGTCATTTTAGGTACTAGCATCCTTTTCTATGTGTTTGAGACTTCTTGTAGCTCGATTTAATAAGTTATGACTTGCGTGCGTAGTCCGTGTCAATTTTCGAAACGTCTATATGTGAATTGTTAAAGAAAATGTGCTTTTTGACTTTAAAAATGGCTAGAGGAGACCACGGTCAACATTTTTGGTGGACGACCTCGGATCAGTATTTTGATAATTCCGCATGTTCTTATGATATCTTTTGACTTGTATGCATGTTTGGTTGGGGTCCTGGATGACCCCGAGGCCGTTTCAGCGCATTATGTAAAATAGTTGGAAAAATGAGTTTTAAACTTGGAAATCTTGAGTTTTAATGATCGATTCTTGATTTTAGATATTATTTTGATGATTTGAGCTTGCGACAAATTTTGTATGATGTTATTGTATTTGTGTGAATGCTCGTATTGGAGTCCGAGAGGCAGGTGAATTTCGTATGTGTTGCAGATGGATTGGAATTGCTGATGAACAACTGGTGTTGTGAACCTATAGGTATCGCATTTGCGAAGACCTGTTCGCAAATGCGAGCCTCACATTTGCGATATGGGACTGGGGGCTGGGACTTCACTTTTGCAAAGACATGATCGCATTTGCAATGTGTTATGTACTGAAGTTGTGATGGCTTTATCGTATTTGTGACAAGGGGGTTGGGCTGGTCAACTTCGCAAATATGAAGCTTTGACCGCATTTGCGATGGATGGGGACTTTGCAAATGCAAGGTTTATGTTTCATTTGAGATATTTGTAGAGCTCAGGCACTAATCGCATTTGCGATCATCGTTTCACAATTGCGAGCATCGCAATTGCAAACAAGAGTTCGTAATTGCTAGACCTGCAGCTAGGTAAAATGTGGGAATTTCGGGACTTAGCTTATGTTTACACCAATTTTTAATTCCTAGACTCCATAGAGGCTATTTTTGTAGAGCAATTTCTTCCCAACTTTATAGGTTAGTAACTTTAACTTGTTTGCAATCAATTTCCATTACATTTTCATGAATTTCATCATTAAATCTAGGATTTTAGAGTAGAAATTGGGGGTTTCGGGTAGAATTTAGAAATTTTATAAAATTTAGATTTAGACCTCAAATTGAGGTCGGATTTTGAAACAAATCACAAATCTGGACTCGGGGGTGAATGGATAATCGGAATTTGATAGTAATTTCGGATTCGGCCATGTGGGCCCGATTGACTTTTTGTTAACTTTCTCAATTATGTTAAAGATTGAACCTTTATCGTATGCCGGTAGTTTTTAAAGCTTATTTTGTCTCGTTTGAACAATAATTGACGAGATTCAGGTGGTCTGGAGGCTTGTTCCAAATGGAAAGTCGTGTTGGATTGTTGAATTTGTTCCGAAAAGATGTAAGTGTCGTGGTTAATCTTGATTTGAGAGAATTAGGATTTGATTGGTCTATTTGCTATGTGAAATACGTATGGGGATGGCGTATATGCAAGGTAACCAGTGTATATACGTTGTCATGGATTCCAACATGCGGGGTGGACTACTTAATTGCATGTCTTTAATTATATCTAGTCTATATTTATTCCATGTTTTTGCTTGTTACATGCTTTACTTGGTACATGTCCTTACTTGTTAAGTACATGCCTTTACTTGTTACATGTCTCTATTTGCTACATGCTTCCATCTATCCATGCCTTTATTTATTGTCCATCTTTACTTGTTATATGCTTTTACATGCTATTAGATGGACGCTTTTACATGTCTCATGCCTTTACTTGCTTCCTTTTTCACTCTACTATATTGAATTGTCTTTGATAATTTATGCGTTTTAGTTCCCTTTTTATGTACGTTATGAGCTTCACCGTAGTTGGTTGTTATTATATATGTGGATCGGTTGCACGCGGCAATAGTATTATCTATATGTGTGTGTAGATCGGGTTGCACGTCGCAATAGTATTATTATATATATATGGATCGGGTTGCACGATGCAACAATATTATTATTATATATGTGGATCAGGTTGCATGGCGCAACAATATTGTAATATATTTGGATCAGTTTGCTCGCCACAACGGAGAGGTTGTATTGTAGTTATTCTTGGATGTTAGTTTCCACTACCGTGTTGTGTAGTAAGACTGAGGAGTGATGATATTTTGGGACCCTCTATCATTTATTTCTTATTCCGGTTATCATGTAGTGAGTTGTTTCTCTACTTTGTTATTGTTTTTCTACTTGTACTTGTACAGGTTTATAGTGAGTGTCTTGTCATACCCTCGTCACTACATCGTCGAGGTATGGCTCGACACTTATGGAGTACATGGGTCTGTTGTACTTATACTACACTTCTACACTTCTTGTGCAGATCCCAATGTTGGTCCCAGCAGCGTAAGCGGTGATTCCTCGGACCCTTCCTCCCAGGTGACTTGAGGTAGTGTTGCACGCTGTTCGCAGACCCTGAAGTCCCCTTCCTAACTTTATTGCTGTTTATTTTGTAACAGACAATTTGTATTTCATTTCAGACTCTGTTTGTAGTATTCTAGCAGCTCATGAACTTGTGACACTAGTATATGGGAATATTCTAGACAGCGATGTTTTTGAATTATTGTACAAATCAAGATATTTCCGTCTTAATTTCTATTTATTGTGTTTTTAAAATTTTTAAACTGCTTAATTATTTAGTTAATGTTGGCTTGCCTAGCAAGGGGATGTTAGGCGCCATTACAGCCTCAGGGTTAGGATTTTGGATCGTGATAAGTTGGTATCAGAACCCTAGGTTGCATAGGTCTCATGAGTCATGAGCAAGCTTAGTAGAGTCTTGAGGATCAGTACAGAGATGTATGTACTTATCTTCTAGAGGCTATAAGGCTTTAGGAAACTTCACTTTCTTTCTTCTTCTATCACGTGACTTTGTTCTATCATTAAGTTTGAGTCATTCTTCTCTTATTCTATCATAACTGGTGTGGACGCGTATATCATCCACAATGTATCAGGAGTCAAAGCCCCAGATTGGAGCCACTACTAGGGGTAGGGCCGAGGTAGAGCCAGAGGTAGAGGCAGAGCTCACCCTAGAGCACGTGCAGCGACACCTGTTGTCGAGCCTCAGATAGAGCAAGATGATGAGATCCCTGTTTCGACAAAGGCAGTAGGACCAACTCAGGTTCCAGGGGGGTTCATTGCAACCCTAGTGCTTTAGGATGCCTTAGTCCGCATGGTTGGTCTTATGGAGAGTATGGCTCAGTCTAATGTGTTTCTTGTGTCACCATCCATTTCTCAGGCTGGGCAAGGAGTTCAGATTCCTGCTACTCGTACTCAGGAGTAGATGGCTCCTGGTTATCAGACTTAGGAGTTCTACCAGTTGGGTCAGTTCAGCCTATTGTTTCTATATAGCCCAAGGAGAGATCTGCTATGTCAGCTGATGAGCTGAATAGGTTCACCAAATTGTATCCCCTCACTTTAGTGGTGAACCTTTTGAGGACCCCTAGGATTTCTTAGACTGCTACCATGAGAGTTTGCGCAACATGGGGATAGATGAGTCCAACAGATTTGATTTCATAGTTTTTCTGATGCATGGTTCTACCAAGAGGTGTTGGCAAGTGTATGTGCAGGGTAGGCTAGCGGGATTACCTCCTCTCAGATGGGATCAGTTCTCACTATAGTTCTTGGAGAAGTTTATTCCCTTCACTCAAAGAGAGGAGTCTCGTAGTCAATTCGAGGGCATTCAGTAGGGTAATCAGCTCTATAGGTCACACACGGTAATTCAGGCGGTTATGGTGTTTATGGACCTCGATCCGAGCAGCTAGCATTTAGTGCACCTTCCACTCCCATTAGTGCACCACCGATTCAAAGCTATTATTGTGGTTATTCTGGTCATCAGGTTTAGTCTCAGGTTCAGCAGCCATGCCCGCAGAGAGGATGCTTTGAGTGTATAGATGCAGATCACAACATAAAGTATTATCTGAGGTTTCAGAGCAGTATGCCACAGTAGGGTACCCATGGCATCATTCCAGCACCGATTTCTCCACCACCTGCACAGCCAGCTAGAGGTGGGGTCAAGTAGCCCTAGGTGAAGGCTGATCACGTCCAATTCACACCCAAATAACGAGTATAAAACTGTCGTTGCAATTATAAAATGCAACGTGAGTCGGGGTCGCATCCACCAGTAGTTTAGATCGATGCTAAGGTAAATACTTAAGAAGAGAATAATAGCTAGATTTATCTTTCAAACAACAGTGAGAAATTGTTATCTAAGTTGAATTCTTAGAAATTAAACTAAGTAACAACAACTAGGGAATGCAATGTTTTTGGTGTTTATATCAAATAAGGGAAAAGCCTAGGGATGTACTTTCACCTAGGTGTAAACCTAATGGGTAGAATAAATCTATGCTCGTTTGGTAGATTGGGGTTTGTTATGACTCTCAATTCTCAAGTACCCACTCAAAAGAGTGATTATGCCCAAATTGTCTTTCTCAAGACCAATTGGGTAGAAATCTAAGCATTTGATATGATTCCGAGTGGGATTATCCCTATCTCTAGTTCAAATTCTTTAATCAAACTAATCAAAACCTCAACTAGTTCAATTTTTTGTTAGTCAAGTTTTCCTAGATTAGGTTCCTCATTTTCAAATAAGAACTAACTCAAATAGGCATGAATCAATATTTGCAATCATTAATTCTAGATATAAAGTATAAACAAGGCTAAATAACATTCACCAAATCAAAAACAAGTATTAATATTAGTTATCCATAAGTTTTACACACTACGGTTGAGTCACAACCCTAGATAAAATCTAGCTACTCATGCTCAAAGACATAGAAAATGAAAGAGAAGAAGTAATTGAAGACATAAAACTAAAACTAAAAGGTAAAAGTATTGTGTCTTCTCTAAATGTTGCCTCAAGTTTGCCAAAATAGCTAAAGCAACTGCTACTAGCTGCTATAGTACATAAAGTTTCCCTAAAAATGTGTTTCTCAACTATTTATAATGTTCTATAATTCGCTGACAAAAATGCCCTTTGGGAGGTTCTGCAGCCACATAATTCAGTTGCGGTCCGCACTTTTAATCTGGTGCTCTTTTAGTAGGAGGGAATCTTCGACTACACATTAACTTATGCGGCCGCACTTTAGCTTCTGTTGTCGCACAATTTGGTTGGGGACCGCACTTCAAGGAGGCTTCAGACTTGGTCTTGTGCATCTTCACTGGTCATTTCAATGAGTGTTAAGGAAGATTCGGGTGCCAATAGAGGATTATGATCAAAACGAGTAAAGGCTTGTAGGATGGTTACCAACAGAGAAAGGCTAAAGGCGCAAAGGGGTTGACTAGGGATAACGATCATGGGGTGGCAAAAGAAAGCTCAAATAGTCCAAGGAAAACCTACAATCATTTTTCAAACCAAGAAAACTTAGAATTTATCCTTGAAACACATTTGGGTCAAGTTCTAGACTATTCACTCAAGCACTTGGACTAACAACTAGAATTCCAATCACCTCTCATGCAACTAGACCGCAAAAGAGTATAGAGTCTAAAAACCGCAATGATCACAATCAAATTAAATATAACTATGGTCCATTCAACCAACTAATGATTATCAAAGTCAACTCAAGAACATCAAAGTCACTAAACTAGAGCAATTTTTCTTCCAAAAACCTTGTTTCACACCATATGCATGCAGTTAAGTATGTTGGTACCACATGAAGCATAAATAAATCTTTTTAGAGGATGACTTAGTTAGAACTTTTATTCATTACTACTTACTACTACTATTACCTAAACATGAAACTGACCCATTCCCTTAAGAAAGTTGTCACACCATCCATCCTCGAGAAGAGTCACCCGGTTCACACAAAAGACCACCTTTGGAAAGAACCATGTCATTAAGAAAACCAAAGGTTTATTATCAACAATAATAAGAAAAACATAAAATCTACCAAAACAAACACAATTAAAGATAAACAACTAAAGATGTTAATAAGTGTAACAATTACTAAAGATAAACAAAAAATGAAATCATCTAATTATTACATTCCAATGTTGTCAATATTATCAAATCATCAAATATACTCCACACCCCCCTCCCCAAATAAAAAGAAGCATTGTCCCCAATGCTTAACAAAATAAGATCAAAGAGCAGAGAGGGCGTAGAAACTCCCTAAGTGTCCTCAGTCATCACAGTATCTCCAGCAACATCAGTCCCAACCGGCTCAACTAACTGAATGTCATCATCAAGTGTGGGAACGGCCTGAGAGCTGAACATATCATGCACTACCTAGATAATGTTGGATGCAAGGCATGGCTCCTCAGGTTAAGCAGTGGAATCCTCATGATAAGACGGAGCTGGGTAAGACTGGACAATGTCTAGTATCATGTCAAAGTACAAATCACTGACCTTTGCTATCCGGGTCACCTCAGCTCAAAGTGAATCAACCGGCTTCTTATTTGTCTGTGTCTTCCTCATCTTCTTTACTTGCTTGTTCAACCGCTCGATCACAACACCATGATATACTAGTGTATCCATAATCACCTTTTGGTTGTCCAAGACCTTGGTGAGCTTTCTATTAATGTCAGAGGAATACAATGGTGCCTGTGAAGATGGTTGCCCTGCAACTATACTGAAGATCTCAGACAACGTTGAAGTGGTTTCTTGCATCCAGTTGTTGAGGCTCGCAAGTGTTTGAGAGACCTGTAAGGCAAAAAATGGGCATGTAGGCATGGGCACTAGCCTCGGAGCTGGGGCAGGCACTGCAGTAGGGGTTGAAGATGGTGGCTCAAGGATGGTAGTTGTGGCACAGGTAGAAGGCTCAGCTGAAGTAGATGGAATATCAGACGGATTAGGAGCTACCACTACTAGCTCATCAGACTGGCCAATAGTAGTAGAAGACCGAATGCTCTTCTTTGGGTTCCTCGGATCTTGTAGCTTGTACCACTCAAATGGCATTGTCGGCTTGACCTTGGTGTCAAATGACCTGGGTTCCACATTGACATTAGTCAAGTACTCAATGATAGTTCTAGGGTAGGGGTAAGATGTGTTACCCTACTGTGCCATAAGTGAGATGTTGGCCGACATCAATGCAACTACATTGATCGGGTACCAGGCCATGATAGAGGCCACGAATATAGCTCATGGAAGGGGAAGTTTTTTCTCATTCAATCACGGGTCAAGTTTGTTGAATATAAAGGTATTCCACCCCTTTTCCTCAAATCTTAGAGTGTTTCGGAGGATTAGCACCCCAGCACCTATCCAAGGGGGAGTAGGTCCAGGTGCAAGAATCTCCACAAGCCGTGGTCTAACCTCCTCCTTCAGAGACACCTTTTCCAAATACTCATTTGGATCCATAGCATCGAACCCCAAGTATGCATTCGGAGTGTGCTGATAAAATTTCACTTTCAAGTTGGACACCTTGGTGATATTTGTATCTTTGAGAATATATGTTGGCATAGAATTCTCGGACAAGATGCTCTTTCACATCCACCATCTTCTCAGTAAACTGCGTCCACCCCTTTCTATTTGTAAACTGCTTTAGGACTGCGGGGTTGTATTTGTCTACGTCTTTGAGGAGGAATTGCCTTTCATGAGTAAGTGAACTCTCCTTCTACCACTTCCAAAAATCTGTGTATGCTTTTAGGCTCAAAAATTGGTCTTCCTATGCCACTTTCTTCATTGATCGTGCCATGCCTGTCCATACACTTATTTCCTCTCTCCTATCATTTGGGGCATCATTAGAATCAAAGCCCGCAGCAGGTGCATTGGACTCATGACTGTCATTCTCTGAAACCTGGGAGGTGCTATGAAATGTAGAAGGCACATCTAGAGGCTCGGACTGCCTCTTTGGCCCTGATTTCTTTTCATTTCGCTGCTCAGGTAAAGACACAGAATTTCCCTCCGAAGCCTCCCTGGACGAGACATAAAATCTGGACTCTGCTAGGCTTCTACCTCTCCCCCGGCCTGTAGTCATCTTCTTTGTAAGTGCTTTTTGAATACTAGGGCGCATGGCACCTCTTCCCCTGCCCCTGCCCCTGCCCCTTGAAGATTCACCTCTTTCTTTTAAAGATTAACCTAGACCTATTGATTATAGATAAAGTTGGTAACGTTTCTACAATGCATTTCTGGCCAGAAATATTCTTTGTAATACAAAGATATTCCACGTTCATTTTATCTATTGTCTCAACATGATACCCATTTCGGCGGATATCTATAAAACTCAACAAGTTTTTTCGGGACTTGGAGGAGAATAATGCATTGTCTATAATAAGTTTTGTTCCCTTAGACAGAAATACAATAGCTCTTCCGGAGCCTTCAATCAAACTTATATTACCAGAAATTGTAGAAATATTTGCTTTTTCTTTATGCAAATAAGAAAAGTATTTCTGATCTTTGAATATGGCATGAGTTGTTCCACTATCAATTACACAAATATCTTTATGATTGGTCTTTGATCCAAACATAATTTGAAGATTATCCATATTCTTCAAAATGACATAAACAAAATAAATATGATAGTAAA
>AWOL01S0161640.1:0-46588 GCA_000715115.1 Nicotiana otophora | reverse complement strand
GTGTTAGAGAAATTGAGTTGTGAATCATGTTAGAAATCATGTTTAGGCTATATGCTTATTCTGGTGGGACCCACTGAGGTCATCTCTGCTGTTGAGTTATTTGCTTAAATCGCAGTTACATACTCAGTCATATTCATTCATTCGCATATCATATCTCAGTATCTGTTATACTTTGTTGTCACATCATGTTACCAAATTTTGGGTTGCTATGCATGAGATTTGAGAGCCCGAGAGGCTGGAGAGATTGATGACTGAGTTAGGGCCTGAGAGTCGTATTGTGAGAGATATTGTGGATCGGGCTGCACGCTACAACATGCCATATATATATATATATATATATACATATATAAAAATCAAGTTGCATGCCGCAGCAGGCCTTATAGGCTCTATTATTATTGATGGGATCGGGTTGCACGCAACAACAGGTTTTATTAATTCATTATGGGATCGGGCTGCACGCCGCAGCAGACTATGTTGGCTTATATTAACGCTTGGGCATGATCTGCCCCTCCAGAGTCTGACATACCAGCAGTGAGCGCAGGTACCGTATAGTGCTGAGTGACTGAGTGTGATGAGTGATTAAGCGTGAAAAGTGAGAGTGTGACACAGTGAGATTGAGTACTCTGCGAGTGTGAGTACATGAGTTCATCACTATGATGCATTGCATTTGACATGCATACTTGACATACATGCATAGAGATGCATTTCCTCATGCTACACGATTTTTGTGACATTCATGATTTCACATGCACATTGACATGTAGGCATAGAGATGTACATTCCTCATGCAATCTGAGAATGAAATATCTTATCTATTATTGAATTGTTTTTTGGAAAAATTATAGTTTTCTGATTTACTCATATTTTGCTGATTTTGGTGAAAGAGTTGGATTTTATTGTTAAACCTGAAAAACATGTGTATTTTTCATAACTGTGAACGAGTTGAGCATCATATCTTTGCATTATTACTTGTGATGCTTTTATTATATTGTTACGAGTTGTTCTTGGCTATTGGTGTTGGACTATGACTATTGTCCAAACTCGTCACTGCTTTCAACCTAAGGTGAGGTTTGTTACTTATTGAGTATATGAGATCGGTTGTACTCATACTACACTTCTGCACCTTGCGTGTAGATTTTGGAGCTGATGTTGTTACAGGTGGCGGGAGCTGACATTGAAAATATACCCGCGTTCTAGTTATAGTTGCCTCTTGTTCTTGGTAGCTTTAGATTTATAAACTGTTTATATACGTTTCGAACAGATTATGTATTTATTTAATACCGGTTTTTTAAACTCTAAGTTTTAGAGGCTCATGATTTGTACTGCGAGTCCGTGAAAAATTATATAAAATTCAATTATTTTATTTTGGACTCTTATCATTATTATTATATTGTGGTTTATTATTAATTGGCTTACCTAGCTGGTCGGGTTAGGTTCCATCACGGCTAGTTAAATTTTGGATCGTTATAAGTTGGTATTATAGCTCTAGGTTCATAGGTTCTACGACTCATGAGCAAGTGTCTAGTAGAGTTTTACAGATCGGTATTGTCATGCCCCAAACTTGGGGAGCGTGATCAGCGCTCAACCGAGTGAACCAGGCCGAGCAAGCTTGTTAGATTTTCTTCTACCCAAACTCATCCATGAATAAAGAGAAGATGCACTCCATTAATCAAACACTGAAAAGATTTCATTAACAACTCCCATTTCATTTCTATTAGTATGAAAAACATGTTTGCAAAATACCAACATTTCTAGTTCAATTCCAAACATCAAACACCACCCACAACCTATCTACGGAGCCTCTAAATATAACAAAAGAGTAGTATGGAAGTGCCGGTAACAAGGTCCCGACTATACCTCAAAACACAATGTACAACATCAAATGACATCAGGCCTGGAATAGAGTAGGGCTCACCAAGACATGCTAAAAAGGGAGTAACTGCTAATGGGGATCAAAGTTGCCCGATGATGAACCACCTGCATCCATTGAAGATGAAGCGCCCCCGACAAAAAGGACGTTAGTACATATGGAATAGTACTAGTATGTAAAGATAATTGTCCTCTTTCAAAATAGAATGCAAATGTATGAAAGGGAAAACCATGGAAACAACAATCAACAATCAACAATCAATAATACCCAAATGCCAAGTTAAAACATAATAATTTCCAAAATACGAAGATAATATTATTTTTGGTTGGTAGATCTTTAGTACCGATATACCACTTTTCACAATACTAATGTTCACAATACCAATACCACCGTACATTTAGCACGGAGTTCGATCACGACCCAATCGGTTAGGCCATCTCATCCGAGACATCAGCCATAAAATAAAATATCAATTACAATTTCCAGCACAATCACCACCATGTGTGCGGTATGGCGTCCGTTCACGACCCGACCGGCTAGTCCGTCTCACCACAATGCCGTGTGGATCGACATCACCCTTTTCTAGCAATCATCTCATCCCAAATAAGGCGAATAATATTATCACATCAATCTTATCCAAATTAAGGGGAATAATTTCATCGTATCAATACGCGGATTTACCCTTCAATCACTCAAACATCGGCACATGTAGTTTCGGGGTTAGGGTGTTACCTACCCTTCCTCGGTGACTAACGATACTCTCAAAAATATTTTTTATTTTCATACAAAGGAAACAGAAATATAATTGCATTTACCTCATAACCTTTCACACCATTTGTAGCCTCATTAATACTTTCAACCACTTACAACATTATTATTTTATTGGCTCTCTTGGCAATAAATATGATTCTTCATTCATGGCACAGTGACCGTATTTCATATTCCACACTTTCATTTCTTTACTTTCATGGATCATCATAAATATCAACATATAGAATATACCAGAAATCACAACTTTATGTTTACTAGTAATGAAGACTTTAAACACAATGAATTTCTTTCCAATATATGGGGCAATTTGACCAGCAACAGATACACACGTTAAAATTATAAACGGGCAATATGCCCTTTATTTTTGAAATACTTTTCCCAAAAGGACAGTGCACAATTTCAATTCACAAATATGTAAAGTCTTAAAACACATTGGAAATACTTACAAAGCATATCATTAGTTTAAAACAGCCATCTTGGGCCATGACTTGAGGACATAAGCTTTTAGACAAATCTATTTTCGAGGTCCATTTGGAACAGTTGAACTAAGGCTAATTTCATAACCTTTCTCATATCATCTCATTTCGTTGGCACCACTAGCCACAAGTATAACTTTCATTCTTGGCATGGTGGCCACACTTTATATCTTCAACTCACTTCTTTCACTTTCAAGCATCTTTTTAGATTATCAACAACAAGGCATTTCCAATAAAGACTTTAGGTACACATATCAGCACTTAAGAGTCTTAAGCATATCAAGTTTTTCTCACATAATTTGGCATCATAACTTTCATTTGAAACACGACTCAAAGCCATAAAATTTTAATACACATATAATTCTTGAACACATTCTCGAAGGATAACATAATGTGACAGGAACATTCGAAATATATTTTGAATACATAATTCTCGATACTTTGCTTACTCGGGACAATCGAATTTATTGGGAACAACTCGGAACATGGGAATAAGAAACTTGAGCCAACCATACTTGAAACTTACGGGAACATCATGGAATTCAATTCTAAGAGAGTAGTTTAGCCAACATACCTCGCTTTGAGCTTTCTTTAAATTACTATAACGTTACAAAAATCCTAGAAATCCCAATCTATTTTGAGACATAACAAAATTGAACACAAATTAGGAAGATATTCATGGTTTCAGCTCATTTGAGCATTTTATCAAACACTAGGTGTACAAATTCGACTACAAGGTTCTTCTACAAGATTTCTTTCATTCAACAACACAATCTTTACTTATTTGAGCTCAACAATCTTCCTACAAACCTTATTTGTACATGCATGTATAAATAATACTCTTACACCCAAGAATCATACTCTTAATCAGCTATCTTCTACCCAAATTTGAAATTAAAAACTAGGGTATGCAATCTTACCTCTTGAGTGAAGATCTTGTGAGATTTCCTAGTTTGATTTCAAAGCTCGGACAAGATCTTGATGAACAAAGCACTTGAGATTCTTTCTCTTTCTAGAACACTCTCACTTCTCTCTAAAATCATCAAATAATCGCCCAAAAATAAGCCCCAAAGACTATTTATCAAAATGGGGTCGGGTTATAAAAATAAGAAAATGGACCTTCCGAACTCAGGTCTACGATCGCAAAATTGACCGCAAAATAGGTATGTGATCCGCATAATGGACCGCGAAAGTGATTCCAAAAACTGGATTGTTCTAGACTGGTCTGCAGTCTGCAGACAACTTATGCGGTCGTAGAATGGGCCGCAAAATCGCCCAATGAATGTTTCCTCAGGATAATTTCAGCGACATAAGTGCGGCCCGCGAACCGGTTCTGCGGTCGCGAAACAGACCGCATAATTTCTTTCTTTTTCCAAAGTTTTCATCAACTCCTCAGTGCATTCTTCAACCCAAAACCCTTAAGCCTACCTCGGCACTACGAACCCTTAAATTCCTTGGCGAATTTTTATGAGGCCTTACAAGTATGATGACTTCCACACCTATCTTCGACAGGCTACAGGGCATTTAGGATAAACTTTATATATTTCTTTCCTTATCATGCGGCATTGATTTATCTTGAAGTTTATCTCTTTGAATTCATTCCACTCATTCGTATGCGCATGTGAGTGCTCAGTATCCGCTGTACATCGACGACTTGTGAATTCCATGGATGAGGTGTGAGATGTGTTTTCTACGTTTTGGTGATGGGACAATCTGGAGGATTTGAGGTCCGGTTTGGACCGCAGCTTAGGCTCGGTAGTTTCAGTTGTGTGAGCATGTGCTTTTGGACTTCTATGTCTAGTGGTGTCCCTATGAGTGGGACTGATGGCTCGGTAAGTGATTGGATGGTTATATGATGAGTAGGATGTGACTGCGGGATGTGTTCAGATGGTTTGAATGTGACGGGAAGAGTTTGCTTGAGATGTGAAAAAGATTATTGGATGCTCAATTTCTGTTGATGTGTCATACAGTCTTGAGTTAAGAAGGTTTTTGAGAGATTCTTTCATGTTATTTCATTTGTGGAACGAAGTATATTTTGGTGTCTTGTTGATGAGTTTAGACTCAGGAAGATTAAGTGATTGCGTAGTAGTCGTGTTATGTTTCCCCTCGTGTGGTGGATTAATAGCATTGCGCTTTGTGGTGGTATCTGTTGAGCTGGCGGGATGGTTTCTTCATTTCTATTCTCTTTCCATCGTTGGGTATATTTTAGGCATTGTTCGTTGGTGCACGTATTGTCAGTTTAAGGCTAAGCAGGTGGGTTATCACCTGCGGGGTAATCTATGGATGTGTGATCCTTATGATATTGTGGGGAGGCTTTCTTTTCTACTAGTGGGTATAAGTGTTGCGATTTGATTTTGAATTAGTTAAGAAAGTTGACCTGACCATCACGAGGATGAATGCGAGCTTAGCAGATGATTTGAAGTATTATATGGTTTGTATTACATGATCTTATGAAAGATTTAGCTGAATCTCACTACGGTATTATGGTAGAAATAGAGTATGGGCATTGTGAGTTATCGAGTGTTTTGATCTATGGCTTTGAGCCAAGTGGGGGAGTCTGCTATCGATGATTTGATTGCATGGCTATGTGTTGTATTGGTTTCGGTTTGAGGCATATTTGTGGATCAGTTATGACTTGGAAAGATTGGTTTTGAGGATGACTTAAGCAAGGAAAGTTTTGGATGCATGGTATATTACACTTTATGGGTATATAGGAATCATGGAATGATTAAGTTGTTATTCGTGAAGGATGCAGTGCGCATGGAGTAGGAATTTGCTCGTTTGTGTTAAGGCGGGATTACTTCTTTGGGTGTTGTCGTGCTAATAGGGCACAGGTCATTCGCCCCGTTTGGGTGGAGCAATTAAGATTTAGCAAAATGGATGACTCTCGAGAAGGTTCTAATGGATTAAAGATTTATATGTAGCAATTGAGAATTTTTAGGATTTGTAAACGGCTAGAATCTGAGATTTACATTGGATGGTGTCGAGACTCGCGGTATTTCTATATCATTATGGATACTACATTTCAGTATCATGAAGGCGAAGAAAACGATTTTAGATTCACATAAGGTCTCTTCAAAGTGGGTGTCTCGGATGTGGTAATTTTGGGGTGCTTAAGAGGGAATACATCGGCTTATGGGCCTTAGGGCGGTGTTGTTTTATGCTAGGATCTTTTGTGGTGAGCTTTGGGTAAGGATCATGATGTTCTGGCAAGGATAAGTGTCAACTTGAGGTTAATTCGGAAGGAACTCGAAGAAATAGGACAACTTGGTAGCAAGTTGGATCATCGCGGTAATGGATATGATCGGTTCTTTGGGTACTTCTGATGTGGTGAGTATCTATAGGTGTTTTGTTGCAATACTCTTGGGTTTGGCGACTTGTGTAACTTGGTTGAGTTAGAGAGATGCAATTATGATGGTTTGGTTATGTACAAATGGGTTTCCAAGAGTTCTCGATGGTTTATACCACGGTTTGACATGGATATTTCCTACCAGCGTGAGGAGCATGTTGCGTATTATGATTTTCTCCTAGACATGATCAAATGAAGGTTTCTGATAAATTGTGTATGTATTATACTGGTGACTCAGAGTTGATTATGATATTCTCGTGCTTTTCATATGATGGCATGATAGATGCGGTGTGTTGTGTGGGATTGAGATTTACATGTTCAAGGTCACGGATTCATTTTCGAAGGGAAGGTCATAAATTCTTAGACAACATAGACGGTTTCAGATGACAAGATGAACGTTATTACTACTTGTTATTGCCTGATAATGGTGTGCATTTCAGAAGGCGCAATGTGTTTTGACTTACAGAATGTATTGCGGTACTCGCCTAGTTGATCGACTGTTGATGTTCAGATTTTATTGTGTGGCATGGAAGAATTACAGAAGTATTTCTTGTGGAAATGATTATGTATGAGAGATGTGTTATTCATTTGAGTGGTGGAGTTGGGATTGACTATGGTAATTCATGTGTTCTATGAATTTGGAGACTAGGAGTTCTTAGAAGAAGATTGTTTCTGGGTTGCAGACTATGAAAATGTGGCCAAAGTTAGCTAGATGGTAGTACGTGCTATAGTCAGGTTATTGTGGACTTTCGGAGGGCCATTTATCCATTTGGGGATGAATGAAATTGATTTGGGGGCCCATTAGTAGGCCCAATAAGGATGTGTATTCTATACCGGGTCAGATTTGTTGACTCAACACCGTTATTGCTGAAAGATGTGTCATTCAGTTAGAGTTGAGCTTGTTCATGTTTTGATATTTTCTATGGCTACTCTTCTATGCTATGAGGGGTTGTGATTTGTTGGTTATATGCACACCCGATGCGGTTCTATTTGGGCCTTATAGTGGAATTCGATCGGAATGGTTATTGGGTTGTTGAATGGTTGATTGCGCCTTGGTTATGGTCTTTTTAGGCTGTGGTATATTGTGTTATTCGTTTCTCCATGTTTATGGTCATGCACTTTGTGTACTTGATGTAGAATTGTGTGTGGTTGTTGATTTTGAGCATTGTGGCTTGAGATATTTCATATGGACCGGTGTTCGGATTTGGTCATACATCGTATCGGCATTACACTAGAATATGATCCTTTGTGCTTATTTCGTGTTATGTTTCCCCTCGTGTGGTGGATTAATAGCATTGCGCTTCGTGGTGGTATCTATTGAGCTGGCGGGATGGTTTCTTCATTTCCATTCTCTTTCCATCGTTGGGTATATTTGAGTTATTGTTCATTGGTGCACAAATTGTATGGTATGTGGATCTAAGTAAGATTTGTGTGACAGGTCGGTCGAGTATCTTGTACTGGATGAGGTGAGGTTATTGGGCCTGAAATCAGTGTCATCAGATTTGATTAAGGTATGTTTGCAAGAATTGTGTCACTAAACGACTTAGATTTTGGCTATGGTTCTTATTGGGCAAGAGAGCTCCACGACTTATTAATCTGATGGGTGGTTATGAGTTTCTGTATGTTTCTTTCATCATTGGCAGTGTGCGAAGGTTCATAATAAGATTTTAGTTGATATGAGGTTTGTTACCAGTGTCGGGTTGGTTATCGAGCAGCTATTACGATCGGAAGTTATTGCTCTAAGTATTTGAGTTATGTGGTATACCATGTGTTTATGTCTTGAGATATGGTTATGGATTGATACAGCTTGTTCAGGTTATACGGTGCATATATGTAACAATCAGGTCATAAAATGAGTTTCAGATGTTGGGGATTTGGATTTTAAGGTTGAAATAAGGATCCTCTGTTAGGTGATGTTGTCTGGCTTATATGGATTGGAGTGATGTGGGATCACCCATGGTTATGTGTAGGGAGAAATTCAAAAATAGCCACAGTTTCAAAAGTCATCGAAATTTAGCCACTTTTGATGTAAAAATAAATTTGAACAAAAACACTCTTCAAAATCCGGAAAATACTCCAGCATAATTTACTGGAATTCCAGTATAATATACTGGAGTTCCAGTATAATATACTGGAGTTCCAGTATAATACACTGGAGTTCCAGTATACTTTGCTGGAACTCCAGTATATTATGCTGGAAGTTCATACACAGGCGCACTGAACTCAAGTATATTATGCTGGACCGGTCTCTGTTGTTACAAAATAGTGGCTAGCCTGTACTATTTTAACTTATGTGTATGGTGAGGGAATATGGCGATTTGATGGCTTTGGAACGACTCTTGGCACGTTCGAGTATGAACGTATGTTTAAGTGAGGAAGAATGTAACGACCCGATTGGTCGTTTTGAGCTTTAGCATTCCATTCGGTGGTTTGAGACTTTGAGTAGCTTCATATTATGTATCATGACTTTCATGTATGGTTGGTTTCGGTTTTCGAGCGGTTCAACATTGATTTGAAAGAATGATTCTCGTTTTAGAAGCTTTAAATTGGAAAAGTTGACCAAGGTTTGACTTTTGGGTAAACGGACTCAGAATCAGGTTTTAATTATTCCAATAAGTTTGTATGATGATTTTGGACATGTCCACAAAGTTTGGTTAAATTCCGATGAGGTTTGGATAAGTTTGGGTTGTATGGTGATTGTTTTCGGTTTCAACGTCGATTTGAGCATAAAGGTTATTGTTAGACCCCGGCTTGATTGATCGAACATGGCATGGGCTTGACGAGGGATTTACATGATGGACCTCGGCACAGCCCTATGATGATAGTGGCATTATGTTGACAATGTTGTCCGACATAGGCATGTGTTGATGGGCATGGACTGCGGCACAACGACATGTGGTTTAGGTTCCAAGGCATGACGAGACCATGGTATTTGCGTGGTCATGGAAAGGCAAAGACAATAGGCAGGAGAAGCACAACAAGGGTTGGAAAAACTAAGGCAAGCTAAGGCAGGGCGTGGCAAGGCAGATGAGCGCGGTCAAGGTAGTGTCATGGGCGAGTTGTGGATGCGGCATTGGCAGACCTGCACGCAAGGCATGCTGCACATTGGCATGGAGTGAAGGCATGACAAGGCCGGGCTTGTTGGCGCTAAAATTTGAAGGTTGCGCCCATGTACCACGCACATGCAGGGCAGTTGGCCAGTTAGGCAGTTTCTTGTTTTTCAGCATGAGTGTCTATGTGAGGATGTGGGCAGTTGTCTGTTTTGAAATTTGAAATATGAATTCCTTTGCAGTTGGGGATGTCAACTGCTAGGTTTGGAGAGGGATGTAAGAGAAAAACGTTGCCTATATATGTATAGCATAGCCGGACTTGTCAAGGCAAAGTGTTGGCTGTCTTTGACTCCGTTTTATAAGGTTGTTTGTATGTTCTCTTTATAGCACGAGTTTACTACAAAGTTGGGAAGAAATTCATGTAACTGTGTGCCTTGTCTGATTTCTATATGCTGTCATAATCTAAGTGTTAAGCCAAAATGTGAGGGAAAAAGGAAGAGGGCTGAATCATTGTTGTGTGACTGTCGTGCAGTGTCAAAACGGAAAACATTGACCACGTAACAACCGGTATAAGAGCAATGTCGGCAAGATCTTGGAATTATCATGGCTGGAAATGCAGAACTTCCTGAAAGACTTCAAAAGTTGGAGGTGTTAGTGGGAATACCTGATGACATAGTAGATCTGGTGGATATTCTGACGCAGATCCATGGCGTTAACACAGAACTTCAACATGTTCGTGAGCCTAAGTATTAAGCCAAAACATGAGAGAAAAGGAAGATGGTTGAGTCATTGTTGTGTGACTGTCGTGTAGTGTCAAAACAGAAAACAATTGGCCCTGTAACAATTGGTATTAGAGCGATGTCGGCAAAAGCTTGGAACTATCATGGCTGGAAATGCAGAACTCAGTGAAAAACTTCAGAAGTTGGAGGTGCTAGTGAGAATAACTGATGATGCAGTAGATCTGGTGGATATTCTGACGCAGATCCACGACGTTAACACATAACTTCAGCATGTTTGCGAGAGTGTTGGTACCCAAGTAGTGGAATTACAGGCTTTCCCGGAAACTGCTGTAGAGGTTGGAAATATTACAAAAGGAGAATGAAGATCTTAAAATGGAAATTCAGATCCTTCGACGGGCTGCTGCAAATGTGCCCCAAGGAGGTGAAGAACACACCAAAATTAAGATTCTAGATCCAAAGGCATTTGATGGTGTGAGAGGCGCCAAGGAACTGGAAAAACATCATATGGGACTTGGAGCATTACTTCTCTACTGCTAACGTCTCGTAGAAGGACAAATTGACCATGGCGGTGTGTTATTTTAGAGGAGATGCAGTGTTATAGTGGCGTGCAAAAAATGTAGACAATGAAAGTGATGGCGGGCCCAAGGTTGATACTTAGGAGAAACTTCGTGATGCGTTGAGGGATACGTTCCTCTCTAGAAACTCGTCTTGGGTTGCTAGGGATCGCTTGAAGTGGTTGAGACAGACTAGTTTTATTTGGAACTATGTGAAGGATTTTTCCTCCTTGTTGCTGGACATCCAAAATGTGTCGAATGAGGATAAACTGCACAATTTCATTTCTGGAATGCAAGGTTGTGCACAAAATGAAATTCATAGGTAGAAAGTTAAAGATCTACCTAGTGCAATTGACAACGGACGCATTAGTCGACTTTCGCTCAACGGGTCTAACTTCTGATCCTGCCTCTTCTTCTAAGTCAAAGAAAAAGGAGAAGAGTAAGGACTGGAAGGACAAACGAAAGCAATATGGAAATGACAAAGGCAAAGGTAAGATGGATGCTTCTTCGTGAAAAATAATAGGCCAACGGGTGGTGAAAAGGTTTGCTGGACATGTCAAAAACCTAGACATCATGCACGAAACTATCCGAATCAAGGAAAGATAAATGCTCTTCTTGCTGAAGAGAAGAAGTAAGGAAAGGGACAGGAAGTTGCTGCATATGTGAATTCGTTGTGGCTGTTGAACACTTTGGCTTGTGTGACTATGGCGGATGATGAAAAAATACTGCCAATTAAG
Organism: Nicotiana otophora; assembly: GCA_000715115.1. Lineage (NCBI taxonomy): Eukaryota > Viridiplantae > Streptophyta > Magnoliopsida > Solanales > Solanaceae > Nicotiana > Nicotiana otophora. The sequence goes on along the minus strand of AWOL01S0161640.1, from coordinate 35,041 downwards.
AAGTTGCATACGTGAATGCTACGGGGGATAATTTGGCAGATGCTTATTCCAGACTAATGTATGTGGATCTGAAAATCGAAAATAAGAGTGTCATGACAATGGTTGATACAAGAGCCACGCACACCTTTGTTGCCTCCAGAATTGTTCAAGAGTATGGGTTGCAAGTGACAAAGTGTCCAACGAAGATGAAGGTTGTGAACTCAAAGGCGCAACCTGGTTATGGGGTGGCGCTAGATGTCCCGATAATATTGGGACACTGGTCTATAAAGTTCAACATGGTTGTTGTGCCATTCGATGACTTCAATGTGCTATTGGAAATTAATTTTCTGAAGAAGAACAAAGTTGCTCCAATTCCTCATTTGGATGGACTTATGTTCGTGAGGGAGACAAATCCAAGCTTTGTGAAAGTTATCCGACCCTACGAGGATGAAAGTAAGAACACTCGATTGCTGCTTTAATTTCTACTATTGCATTTGAGAAAGGCTTGAAGAGGGATGATGAGACTTACCTAGCTGCACTCGTTGAAGTCAAGCCAGATGTGCAGATTGAGGTCTCAAATTGTGTTACAGATTTGCTGAAGGAACTCAAAGATGTGATGCCTCTAGAATTTCAAGGGAGTTCTCTCGAGGAGGGAGATTGATCATAGGATTGAACTTATTCTTAGATTACTGCCACTTGCGCGACCTCCTTACCGCATGTCGCCTATAGAACTGACTGAACTAAGGAAGCAATTGTATGAGTTGCTAGATGCTGGGTTGATTCAACCATTGAAGGCTCCATACGGTGCTCCTATTTTGTTTGAGAAAAAACAGGATGGTACGATGCGGATGTGTGTTTACTATAGGGCGCTGAACAAGGTGACTGTTAAAAACAAGTATTCGGTTCCTTTGATTCAAGATTTGTTGGACAGAGTTTCAAAGGCTAGTAATTTAACTATGTTAGACCTAAGGTTAGGCTATTGGCAGGTTAGGATAGCCGAGAGGGATGCCCCTAAGACCACTTGTGTTACTAGATATAGTAGCTTTAAATTTCTTGAAATGTCATTTGGGCTAACAATGCCCCAACAACTTTCTGTAAATTAATGAACAATGTTCTTTACGAGTATCTTGATGACTTTGTAGTTGTTTACTTAGAAGACATAGTCATCTATAGCCGAACACTTGAAGATCATTTGTCTCACTTAAGAAAAGTGCTGGAAAGTCTTAGAGCCTATCAACTCTATGTTAAGATGGAAAAGTGTGAATTTGCAAGTTGCGAAATAAAGTTTCTAGGCCATATGGTTAGTAAAAACCAAGTGCGAATGGACCCAAAGAAGGTGCAAACAATAGTTGATTGGCAAGCACCAAGCGGGATAAGGAATCTAAGATCATTTTGGGCTTGGCAAATTACTACCAGAAGTTCATTGTAGGCTATTCAAAAGGGGCTGCTCCTTCGACGGATTTGTTGAAAAAGAATGTCAAAAGGGTTTGGTCGGATTCGTATGACAAGACTTTCAATGCATAGAAGAAGGTCATTGCATCCGAACCAATCTTGAAGCTGCCAGAATTTGATTTGTCATTTGAAGTACACACTGATGCTTTAGATTATGTTGTTGGCAATATGCTGGTCTAGGAGGATCATCCAGTTTCATTTGAGAGCAAAAGTTGAACGCTGCAGAGCAACGTTATTGTGCACATGAGAAAGAGATGGTTGTAGTAATTCATTCCCTCCAAGTTTGGAGAGTCTACTTGTTGGGAACAATGTTTGTGGTGTGGACAGACAATGTGGCTAATACATACTTCAAAACGCAATAGAAATTGAGTCCAAAGCACGCCCGGTGGCAAAAGTTCTTGGTTGAATATGACTTTGTTTAGGTGCACAAACCTGAAAAATAAAATCAGGTTGCCGATGCACTTAGTCGCAAAGAGGTATTTTATGCAACTTATACACTTATTCAAATTGAATATGATTTTCTGGATACAATCAAGTTATGTGTTGTGAAAAATCCATTGTTTGTGAAATTGATGGATCAAGTAAGAGACGTGACATTTAAGCGGTATTGGATCGAGGACGATCTGCTACACTTTAAAGGGGGGAGAATTGTGCTTCCTCAAGGTGTTGGATTGCATTGTTCTCTTCTAAAGGAGGCATGGCACTCCTTATGCTGGTCATTCAGGTATTGAAAGGATATTGGCGTTGCTGTCTCAAAATTACTTTTGGCCGAAAATGGAAGATGACGTTGAGGCCTTTGTGAAAACTTATCTGGTTTGTCAACTTGACTAGACTGAACGGAAGAATGAAGCTAGTTTGCTACAACCTCTACCGATTTCAGAGTGTCTGTGGGCTTATGTTTCTGTGGACTTTATCAGCGAACTTCCAAAGGTTGATGGCATACAATCAATTATGGTGGTGGTAGACAGATTCTCAAAGTATGGAATTTTTGTGTCTGCTCCAATTGTTTGTTCTTCTGAAGTAGCTGTTGAATTATTCTACAAGAATGTTATGAAACAATTTGGGGTTCCAAGGGATATTGTGAGTGATCGGGATCTAAGATTTACAGGCTGATTGTGGACTACTTTTTACAAATTCTTGGGGTTGATTTTAAATTCTCGACTGCAAATCACCCGCAAAAAGACGGGAAGACCGAACGTAACAATCATCTACTTGAAGAGTACTTGAGGTATTATGTGATTGCTAATCACAGGAATTGGGTTGAGTTACTAGACAATGCACAATTTTATTACAACTTGCACAGGTCTTCAGTAACTGAAATGAGTCTGTTTGAGATTATGTTGGGAAACCAGCCTGACACACCGCTGGAAGTTCCTAAATTAATATCAGGGGGCAAGTGTCTTTCTTCTTATAGATATGCTCGTGACAAGCATGGGTTGCTGGCTGAGGTGCGAGACAACTTGAGAAGAGCGGCTAAAAGAATGAAAAGGAATGCTGACAGAAATAGGCGGCCTTTGGAGTTCAATATTGGTGACAAGGTGTTGCTGAAGTTTACTCCAAAGATTTGGAAGATAATCCGTATCAAGAAACATCATCGTCGGATGATTCCAAATATGACGGCCCGATTGAAGTTGTAAAGAAGGTGGGTGAAGTATTGTAACACCCCAAAAATTTCCGAAGTACTTAAGCGCTATTAAGAAAGTTGATGTGCGCTAATTATATTATTTTGTGTGTAGACAAGGACTATTATATGAATGATATCAATTGATCATGATAATACATGTATGAGGTGCATTAAGAATGGTTTATGGTCTAAGAAGGGCTCCAAGGCTAAGTCAAGTTGAAAATCTTATGATGGGAAAACAGTTTCAAGTGAGTTCGCACAAGACCTAGCTTCAAACGATCATGCCTCTCTTGATAGGAAGAGTTATATAGTGTATCACCTATCATTTTAATTCCCTTTGAGGTTATTTTCCAATGGTTCAAACCGTTGTCATTTGTACATTCCTACAAGAAGTTATGACCAAATTACCAAAGGCTGCCAAAATACGATTCTGCGACCAATTCTACGACCATTATGCGATCGCAAAATGGATATGCGACCGCAAACTGGTCGTAGAATGGACCAAAACAGCCCAGTTCTGGGCACCAATTTGTGCGACCCGCACACCAATCGTGCGGTCCATTGTGCGACCGCATAGTTGAATTCGGAGGGTTAATTTTCCTCTTTTTATAATCTGACCCCATTTTGATAAATAGGGTTTGGGGCTTATTTTGGGGTGTTTTTATGAGGGTTTTAGAGAGATGTAAGAGCATTTTAGAGAGAGAAGGAGGGAACCTAATATTATAATCATCCAATCTTGCACCAATCTTCAAGAATCAAGGAAGCTAATCATAAGATCTTCATCTAAGAGGTAAGGTTCCATACCCTAGTTTTCAATTTCGAATTTGGGTAAAGGATGGTTGATTTGGAGTATGATTCTTGGGTATAAGAGTATTATTTACACATTCCATTACTAATAAGGTTTGTGAGAAGATTGTTGAGATCAAATAAGTAAAGATTGGGTTGTGGAGTGAAGGAAATCCTGTAGAAGAACCTTGTAGTTAGATTTGCACACCTAGTGTTTGATAAAATGCTCAAATGAGCCGAGATCATGAATATCTTCCTAATAATGGTTCAATTTTTGTTGTGTTTAAAAATAGACTGGAATTGCTAGAATTTCCGGAACATTGTAGTAATTTAAAAAAGCTTAAAGCAAGGTATGTTGGCTAAACTTTCTCTCTTAGAATAGATATCCATAATGTTTTCGTAAGATCAAGTATGATTGGCTCAAGATTTCCTAACTTCTATATTCCGGGTTATTTCTTATAAACTTGTTTATTCCGAATGAGCCTTATGTCGAAAGACAGATGTTCAAAGTATGGCTTGAATATTAAAATGTTGTGGCTTTGAGTCGTGTTTTAAATGAGAACTAGTATACCAATTGGGTGAGAAAAACTCGATATGCTTAAGACTCATAATTGTTCATATGCGTACCTAAAGACTTTATGGGAAGTGTCTTGTTGTTGATAACCTATAAAGGTGGTTGGAAATGAAATAATTGAATTGGGGATATAGAGTGTGGCCAACGTGCCAAGAATTTAAGTTACGATTGTGGCTAGTAGTGTAAATGATTTGAGAAAATGCGATAAAGAACATGAAATGAGCCTCGACTCAATTGTTTAAAAATGACTTCGAAGATAGAATTGCCTAAAAGCTTTTGTACTCAATTCATGCCCATTAGTGGCTGCTTCAACTAATGCTTTGCTTTATAAATATATCCATTGTGATTCGAGTTCTATATACTCATGTGTTGAAATTGTACATTGTCATTTCTGGGAAAGAGTATTGCAAGAGTAAATGGTTTATTGACTGTTTATGAATTTTCATATGTGTTTCTATTGTTGGTTGGTATGCATCTTTCTTTGGGAAGAAATCATTTGTGCTTGAAGTTCTCATTTCAAGTGGATTGGAAGTATATGATTTCTGAAATTTTCTATATGTTGATATTTGATGGTGATCTTTGAAATTGAAAGAGGTGAAAGTGTGGAATATGAAATACGGCCATCGTGCCAGGAGTAAAGAATCTTGTGAATGGCCTAATGAGCCAAGGAAATATTGTCGTTGTGAATGACTGAAAATACTAATAAGAATTTATACAATGTGGAAGATGTTGAGGTGAGTACAATTGTATTTATGATATTTCTGTTTGCAAATCAAATCAAAAATATTTTTGGGAGCATCGTTAGCAATACCGAGAAAGGGTGGGTCATAAGGCCTACACCTGAAACTACACGTGTCGGTGTAGGGGTGGATTGGGATTATTCCCTTTATTTGGGATGAAATTTGAACCTCTGGAAAATTGTGATATTATTCCCCTTAATTGGGATGAAACTGGAACCTTTGTGGATTGGAAAAGTCAACCCTCACGGCATATGTGGGAAGGCAGCCTAGCTGATCGGGTGGAGATCAGACACCATGTTGCGCACATGGTGGTACTACTCTTGGTAACAACTTTCTTTCACATCACCTGTCAAACCACATTGTCCGTGGGGAGATGGCCTAGCCGATCGGGCGTGATCGGACTCCGTGCTAACAAAGATGGTGGTATATCGGTGCTAATGATCTCCCAACCAAAATTATATATGAAGTTCGTATTTTGAAAATTATTATGTTTTAACTGAACGTTTGGATATTGTTGGTTGTGACTTGTTGTTTCTATGTGTTGCCTTTTCTTATATGGGCATTCTATTTTGAAGCTATACATACTAGTGCTATTCGATAGTACTAACGTCCCTTTTGTCGGGGGCGCTGCATCTTTAATGGATGCAGGTGGTTCTATAGCAGGCGACATTGATCAGTGATAGGAGTACACTCTTTTCAGCTGATTTGGTGAGTCCCACTTCATTTCGGGGTCATTTAACTTTTTGTTTCTCATGTACTGTGTTTTGAGGTATAGCCGGGGCCTTGTTGCCGGCATTTTCATATTACTTTTCTATTGTACTTAGAGGCTCCGTAGACAGGATGTGGGTTGTGGTTGATGTTGGAAACTGAACTAGATATGTTAGTATTTGGAAATCATGTTTTTCATTAATTCTATAAACTCGTAATATTTTAGAAATTATGAAGGAAGCTGTTAATGGGAATGAAAAAGGAAGTTGTTAATAAAATCTTTTCAGTGTTCGATTAATGGAGTACATCTCCTATTATTTCATGAATGAGTTTGGGTAGAATGAAATCTAACAGGTTTGCTCAGCTGGGTTTACTCGGTTGAGCACCAGTCGCGCTCCCCGAGTTTGGGGCGTGACAAACCTGGTATCAGAGCCTAAGGTTTTAAAGTGTCCTAGGATGTCTCGGAGCCGTGTCTAGTAGAGTCCTTCTTATCGGTATGTTGTCGACCACATCTATAATTGGGAGGCTACTTGGACATTAAGAAAATTCACACTTCTTTGATACTCCAGTTCGTGCGATAGAGCTAAAGGTAGGAAGCTAAATTCCTCGTCATGTCTTATTTTTATATAAGTAACCCACGGGTTCGAGGCAGCTAGGAGGTATTGAAAGAACCAGTTGCTAAGGGAAGTGTCCTTTTCCCTATTAATGTTATCGTGCCACCGGATCATGTGGTAAGAGCACCTAAGAAATGAAAGAGGGTTGTTTGTACCAATAAGCCTGAATGCTTGATTGGTAAGAAACGCCATTTGGTGATGTGTTGAAAGACTCTTGAAATATGTTATGGTTGTGAAAAGAGGGGGCACAAGAAGAACAAATGCCCTAGATTGGGTACATCTAGCCATGTCTGCCCGATATGCAGGCGGGAATATTTTTTTCGTCATGTTGTAAGTATGCTCAAGAGCGTGTTAGGGGTGGTAGGATTGGGGAATTCCAAAGACCCATAGGAAAAACTGTTACAGAGATTGTTACTCCCGCCGTGAATGCCTGGAGGAAAGATAAGAGGGATTCTTATGACTTATGCAAAAAGGGTAAATATTAGGTCGGTGGGGTGAGTCTCGTTGTGTGACGTATATGTGATGTCATTCAGGGGTATGTCACTATCGTACTAATGTATGTTTTGGATGTGGAGTAGAGGGGCATCAATTAAGGTACTGCTCTGTCCGTCTAAAATTTCCAAGTAAGTCACTCCTTGCTATACCGTTATGAACGCCGCCTTATTTGTACTTGTTGTATATGTGCATCCATATTGAAGAGCCTTATAAATATGGTCGTAACCAAAATGTTGAATCAAAAATATTGCATGTACTTACTTTTTGAACGAGACGTAGTATTCATGAATCCTCTTGATCACAATTCTCTTATTTACGACCTCTTGAGGAATTGAGCTCTATAATTATGTCCTTGAATTAAGTTATAACTCTAGGATTAATACTTCCCACTTGCTTTCCTAAATTCTCAACAAGAGACTATACTTGATGAAATTCTTACAGAACCTTTTGATTCAAATGGATAACATCTGGTCATTTGTGCTTATGCATGCACTACCATAATATTTACCTATGTGGTATTAAATCTAATGTAAAGCAGCCTAGTGTTGAGATCGTTCTTGAGCCACTCTTTTTCTCTTCGGTGTATGTCGCTCATATGGTTTGAATAATCATTTTACTCCTTTGTGAGAATTTTAATGAGTCCATTTCACTGTTTATAACATGAGAGCATATCTCAACACCTATCACATGTGTACATGTAAATTGAAAGGGGTCACTTCTCTGCATAAAGTTTCTAGGAAATTTGAAATTCACAATTTCGTCACAAGAAGAACTTTTTGTTTGCCTATCTCAATATGAATTTCATGTCCATCTAGAGCATACCTCAGTGAGTAACTCACATTGTCCCTAGAATTGTAATTACCCATGAATTGGCCTAGTATTGCAGCTTGAGAGTTGTTATGGCAAAAACATGTCTAGCTCACAGCAAAGTGTTCATTCTCTCTAACCCATACATGATTTCACTTGTGTCAGGTTGAAAGTTAAGCAGCCTTATGATGAGCATATTGAATCGAAAGACAAGTGTGTTGTATCTCTAGTCCTCTCATATAGGATCAACTATTGTGAGGGGTTAAGATGTGAGAATGATAATAATCTCACAAGTGTTCAGCCTCTTTTTCAACCCCATGGGCTTGTGACATAGATTCCTTGTGTCAGAGCGTAATGCAATTTCATGCATTTTGAAACTCATACCACATTCAGGGTGCTAGAATATTCTCATTTCGAGTTAAACCAATTTTCCCTACATTCCAGGAGACGATTGGTGTCATGTACTAGGGCATTTCTCTTTGAGGCTTACTATTGCCGAACAAGGCACACATGAAATGAAATAATTGTTGTTGTCCTTTTCATGACTCATTTCTTTTAAATCTAAGAATGATGAACATTTTCCCTACATTATCAATGCCTACTAGGAAACTCTATGCCTCATTTGTCGAATCAATGATGTCATCACAATGATTAACCATGTCAGCTCTATTGGTAGTAACATTCATATCTCTTAGGATATAACCTCTTGAGATGCTTTGTTCAGCACGTTGATGGATTCTTGAATAGTTCCAGCCCAATCTCAAACCTTGTTGTTCCTATTTATAGTAACCTATGGGGGTTGAAGGGTCAAACATGTCAAAGAAGAAGTGTCATCCAGTGAACAAACATATTGGATAGGAAGTTTTATGTTAATATTAAAGCTAGCACACTTAGAGTAATTGTTGGAGGTCGCCAAAGGTTTAGTTTGGATATTCGGCGTAGTGATTTAGAGTTGAAGAAAGTGAACGGGTTATTCTCAAGATTTTTTCTATGAATATATTGGGTGAATTGTTAAGGAAGGTAAAGTATGTGTAGTCACATTAGGCCTTTTTAAATCTTGAAGGAAATAGGCCAAACTATGAGTATGATATTTCCCTATTATTATCCTTTGTGTACCCGATGTTTCATATGCTTATGTCGTAACTGGAAATCCTTTTTATATAGTTCCGGTGGAGGTTATTATAGGTGAAGTTAATGGATAATTGGATTATGAGGAGCAACTATTTGCTATCCTTGTTAGATAAGTCCGGAAGTTAAGATTGCCTCAGTCAAGTACTATGGCTAAGTCTGTGAGTCCAGGAGATCACCTCATAGGCCAAAAGTGTTGAGGAAAGGAAATATTCTCACTTGTTTGTAGAGACAAATGGTTGTGGTTCAGAAACGTACCTTCTATGAATTATGGTTTAAATGTGTACATTTCATGTAAAGATACCACTTTTGTTAATGTAATGCCCTAATGTTGAGATAGGCGTTGTTGATATATACTGTGATGCGTTGTTAAGTAATGGATATATTGTTAGGATTGATTTCTAGGATTCTCTGACAGGTGGATAGGTCCAGTTATAGGGGAAACTCTGTTGAAATTTTTAAGAATTTGTAAAGATAGCCAAATCTTAAGGTCCATAAGTAAGTTGAAATTTTGAAAAGGATGTATAAGACCGATGTAGTCATAAGTGCATATGTATAATGGTTGGAGGTAAAATGATGGTAACTCTATTCTTAGAAGGGACTTGTAAAACATTCGAGGACAAATGTTCTTAAGTGGGGGAGAATGTAACACCCCAGAAAAATTTGAAGTACTTAAGCTCTATTAAGAAAGTTAATGTGCGCTAATTATATTATTTTATGTGTAGACAAGGACTATTATATGAATGATATCAATTGATCATGATAATACATGTATGAGGTGCATTAAGAATGGTTTATGGTCTAAGAAGGGCCCCAAGGCTAAGTCAAGTTGAAAATATTATGATGGGATAAAAGTTTCAAGTAAGTTCGCACAAGAGCTAACTTCAAACGATCATACCTCTCTTGATAGGAAGAGTTATATGGTGTATTACCTATCAAAGTATATCCCTTTGAGTTTAGTTTCCAATACTTCAAACCGTTAGTCATTTGTACATTCCTACAAGAAGTTATGACCAAATTACCAAAGTCTGCCAGAATGCGATTCTACGACCATTATGCCATCACAAAATGGTTATGTGACCGCAAGTTGGTCGCAGAATGGACCAGAACAGCCTAGTTTTGGGCACCGATTTGTGCGACCCGCACACCAATTGTGCGGTCCATTGTGCGACCGCATAGTTGAATTCAGAGGGTTAATTTTTCTTTTTTCATAACCTGGCCCCATTTTGATAAATAGGTTTTGGGGCTTATTTTTGGGTGTTTTTATGAGGGTTTTAGAGAGAGGTAAGAGCATTTTAGAGATAGAAGAAGGGAACCTAATATTATAATCATCCAATCTTATATCAATCTTCAAGAATCAAGGAAGGTAATTACAAGATCTTCATCTAAGAGGTAAGGTTCCATATCCTAGTTTCCAATTTCGAATTTGGGTAAAAGATGGTGGATTTGGAGTATGATTCTTGGGTATAAGAGTATTATTTATACATTCCATTACTAATAAGGTTTGTGAGAAGATTGTTGAGATCAAATAAGTAAAGATTGGGTTGTGGAGTGAAGGAAATCCTGTAGAAGAACCTTGTAGTTAGATTTGCACACCTAGTATTTGATAAAATGCTCAAATGAGCCGAGATCATGAATATCTTCCTAATAATGGTTCAATTTTTGTTGTGTATAAAAATAGACTGGGATTGCTAGAATTTACGGAACGTTGTAGTAATTTAAAAAAGTTCAAAGCAAGGTATGTTGGCTAAACTTTCTCTCTTAGAATAGATATCCATAATGTTTCCGTAAGATCAAGTATGATTGGCTCAAGATTTCCTAACTTCTATATTCCGGGTTATTCCTTATAAACTTGTTTATTCCGAATGAGCCTTATGTCGAAAGACAGATGTTCAAAGTATGGCTTGAATATTGAAATGTTGTGGCTTTGAGTCGTGTTTTAAATGAGAACTAGTATACCAATTGGGTGAGAAAAACTCGATATGCTTAAGACTCATAATTGTTCATATGTGTACCTAAAGACTTTATGGAACCGTCTTGTCATTGATAACCTATAAAGGTGGTTGGAAATGAAATAATTGAACTGGGATATAGAGTGTGGCCAACATGCCAAGAATTTAAGTTACGATTGTGGCTAGTAGTGTAAATAATTTGAGAAAATGCGATAAAGAATATGAAATGAGCCTCGATTCAATTGTTTAAAAATGACTTTGAAGATAGAATTGTTGATTGTGACTTGTTGTTTGGATATGAAATGGATGTTTGGATATTGTTGATTGTGACTTGTTGTTTCTATGTCTTTCCTTTGCTTATATGGGCATTCTATTTTGAAAGAGGAGTTTTAGCTATACATACTAGTGCTATTCGGCAGTACTAGCGTCCCTTTTGCCGGGGGCTCTGCATCTTTAATGGATGCAGGTGGTTCTACAACAGGCGACATTGATCAGTGATAGCAATACACTCTTTTCAGCAGATTTGGTGAGCCCCACTTCATTTCGGGGTCATGTATCTTTTGTTTCTCATGTACTGTGTTTTGAGGTATAGCCGAGGCCTTGTTGCCGGCATTTTCATATTACTTTTCTATTGTACTTAGAGGCTCCGTAGATAGGTTGTGGGTTATGGTTGATGTTGAGAACTGAACTAGATATGTTGGTATTTGGAACTCATGTTTTTCATTAATTCAATAAACTCGTAATATTTTGGAAATTACGAAGGAAGCTGCTAATGGGAATGAAAAAAGGAAGTTGTTAATGAAATCTTTTTAGTGTTTGATTAATAGAGTACATCTCCTATTATTTCATGAATGAGTTTGGGTAGAATGAAATATAACAGGCTTGCTCAACCGGGTTTACTCGGTTGAGCGCCGGTCGCGCTCCCCGAGTTTGGGGCATGACAAGTGGCCTACCGTTTGAATCTGCTAGAACATCTCAAAATTCACCCAGTGTTTCATGTTAGTTTCCTGAAACGGTTCCATGAAGATGCTGAGGATCCGACAGCAGTGCCAAAGTGCTCTCCTCCAGTAGAGCGCAAGAAATTTTAGGAGACTATTGAGATGATTTTGGATCACCGTACGCTGGGTCAAAGCAAAAGGAATAGGTGGATAGAGTTCCTGGTTCAATGGACGGGAAAGCAGGAGTGTGATGCAACTTGTGAGAAAGGACAGTCTCTATGGAAATTTCAGGATCAAATCAAGACGTATCTGGATTCTGCCTCGTCGAGGAAGACAAACTCATCTAATGGTTGACGTTGTTTAGCCCTCGGCTTGTTTGATCAAACATGGCATGGGCGTGATGAGGGATTTACATGATGGACTTCGCACGACCTATGATTACACTGGCATCATGTTAACAAGGTTATCCAACATGGGCAGATGTTGATATGCATGGACTTTGGCACAACGACATGTGGTTTAGGTGCCAAGGCATGACGGTACTATGGCATTGGCATGGCCATGGCAAGTTAAAGACAACAGGTAGCAAAAGCATAGAAAGGGTTGGAAAAACTATGGCAAGGCAGATGGGCACGGGCAAGGCAGTGTCATGGGCGAGTTGTGCATGCGGCATTGGCAGACATGCGCGCAAGGCATGTTGCACATTGGCATGGCGCGAAGGCATGACAGGGCTGGGCATGTTGGCACCAAAATTTGAAGGCTGCACCCATGTGCCACGCACATGCATGGCAGGTATCCAGTTGAGCAGTTTCCTGTTTTTCAGCGTGAGTGGTTATTGGGGTTGTGGGCAGTTGTCTATTTTGAAATTTGAAATTTGAATTCCTTTGCAGCTGGGGATGTAAACTGCTATGCTTGTACTGGGTTGTAAGCCAAATGTTTTGCCTATATATGTATAGGATAGGCATACTTGTCAAGGTAGAGTGTTGGTTGTGTTTGACTCATTTTTGTAATGTTGTTTGTATGTGTTCTTTGTAGCACAAGTTGGGAAGAAATTCCTATAACTATGTGCCTTGTCTGATTTCTATATGATATCATAATGTAAGTGTTAAGCCAAAATGTGAGTGAAAATTGGAAGAGGGCTGAGTCATTGTTGTGTGATTGCCATGCAATGTCAAAACAGAAAAGAATTGACACTTTAACAGTTACTATATTGAGCAAACGACATTTGATTCGTGTTTAGACTAAATCTTTATATATGCATCATAATTTTGGAACCATAGCAACTGAAATCATCATGTTTCGACATCGTATGAGAAATTTATGGTCGTTTTACTAAGAATTGGGTTGCCAAATTTGTCAGATTAATTACACAATTGCCACTAAATTCGTATTTAAAATTCTGCACTGTTAACAAATATTGAAACCAACATATCTCCTACATTATAAGGTCAAATAGAGTGATTAAAAAATCTAACTTGACTAAAATATCACGACGAATCCATTGGAGGAATCAAAAGTGAGTTTCGGGATCATTTGGCATAAGAGACGAGGCAGAACAGTTGGGCATATTTGGCTATTAATGTTGTTGGAGTTTTTCTCATTTTGAAAGTTTGGGATTGGGAGAATTCAAGGATGTTATTCAAGTTTCTTACATAGGGTAAGGTCTAAACCATAACTTAAGTATTTTCCTTTGATTCACTCCCTTGGTTTAAGCTTTAATCCATGATTTTAATTGAAAATCCATTTAATTCTTTAAATCAAGACCTAGGGTTATGTCCTAAATTGTAAAAGTTGAAAATGAGTTAGAGGTATTTATTTCTCGATTCCTATTAGGGTTTTGTTATTCTATAGTAGGAGAACAACACACTAGAATTTGGCAAGTTGTGAAGGAGTATTTCGAGAGATATAGGACCCAACTAGTCTGGATTGGACTCTTGGGTTATGAACACCCAAGAGCGATGTTTTGGCAAATTAGTTGAGCTATCGGACTCTGATTGAGTCAGTTTTTATGCGTGTGAGCTTGTATTGGTTCGGTCTTTGCTCGAGTAAGCTTGGATTTGGTATCCAAGGCGAGCCCGCCATTGACTTTTGTTGACTTTTTGTTTAACTTTGGGCTTTTGATTAAAGATTCGACCTTAATCGATTGAGTTTGTTTCTTTTGGAATTATTTGATGTTCTTGAATTGCTTGTGGCTAGTTTCAAGCCGTCCATAGGTCGGTACGCACAAGCTGGCATTTTTTAGAGCATTGTTTGGCTTGCTTGGTATTGGATTCGGCTTGTTCGAGGTAAGTAACACTTCTAAACTTGGTGCTGAGGGTATGTAATGATTTGACCAGTCATTTTGAGTATTTGTATTTTGTTCAGTTGTTTGAAGCCTTGAGTAGCTTTATATGATGTATTATGACATGTGTGAATCGTCGATTTTGGTTTTTATGTTAATCAGAATTAATTTGGAAGAAAGATTCTCAACTAGGAAGTTTTAAGTTGGAAGAGTTGACCAAGTTTGACTTTTGAGTATTTAACCCGAAATTGGAGTTTTTATGGTTCTGTTAGGTCTGGATGGTGATTTTGGACTTGGGCGTATGCCCGGATTTGCATTTGGCTGTTCCTAGAATGTTTCGGCACTATTTGGCGAAAGTTGGTAATTTGAAGGTTTGGGATGTTTATAAGCTTGACCGGGAGTTGACTTTAGGTCGTGTTCGCTAAGAGAAAAATGGGAAAAAGTGGCATGTTAGTCATGTTCGCGGAGGGATCTTCGTGTTCACGAAGAAGAAATTTTGTTGTCACTGAGTGAACTTTGGAAGCTTATATCTTGCAATCTATAATTAATATGGAGATTATCCAAAAATAAAATTTATGGCCCTTGATGTGTAGATTTGAGAAAATTAAACCGATTGTCATTTGGAGTTTTGTACAAAATGTTATGGCTATTATACTAGAGGTTGTCTGGAAGAGTTGGGCAAGCTTGTTGGAGTTTGTTCATCGCGATCGCATGAGAATTGTCGCGATCGTGAAGGGTAAAAATGAAGATGGAATTTTTGTGAATCGCGATCATGATGTTAGGGACCATGGTCACGAATAGGGATTCCTGGCAGTGCATTAAAACATCAATTTTTGGGATTTTGAGTTCATTTTAGCATATTTTGAGCCATGGAGCTCGGATTGAGGCGATTGTTGAGGCGATTTTCACCATATGGAATGGTATAAGTATTTCTACTAATTATTGATTTTATTCAGTGATTCCATCTTCAGTTTTGGTAGTTGGTTGATAATTTCAAAAGAGAAATTGGAGTTTTTTACTATAATTTCATAAAGTGAATTTTTGAGTTTAGAACATCGATTCGAAGTCGAATTTGAGTAACCTTTGTAAGGTTGAACTCGTAATTGAATGAGTTGTCAGATTTTATGAGTTTTATTGGGTTCCGAGGTGTGGTCCTGGGGTTGAATTTGGGATTTTGATTTAAGATTTGACCTTTATTGATTGGGTTTTGTTTCCTTAGGCATTATTTGATGTATTTGAGTTTCTTTTGGCTAGTTTCGAGCCGTTCAGATGTTGATGCACGTGGGATGGTATTTCTAGAGTATTGTTTGGCTTGCTCGGTATTGGATTTGGCTTGTTCGAGATAAGTAACATATCTAAACTTGGATTTGAATGTATTTAACCCTGGAACTGTGTTATAAGAGATGTATTAAGGTGACACATATGCTAGGTAACGAGCGTGTGGGCGTGCACCGAGGAAATTATGATTTTAGTCAACTATTAGACTATGACTGGACTTGTTTTATTGTTATATCCCGTTACCTCCATGCTCTCTCTACTTGTTGTATTAGATGAGTTGTGCTCATGTTAGAAATCGTGTTTGGGCTATATGCTTACTCTGTTGAGACCCACCGAGGTCATTTCTATTGTTGAGTTATTTGCTTACATTGAAATTACACACTCAATCATATTCATTCATTTGCATAACATATCTCAGTTTGGGCTGATTGGCATGAGATTTGTGAGCGGGGTGACTGGAGAGATTAATGACTGAGTGAGGCTGGGGGGCCTGATTGTGAGTGATGATTATAGGATCGCGCTACACGTTGTAACATGCTTTATTGATTCATGATGGGTTTGGGATTCAATCCGCAGCATGCCATGTTGGCTTACATTAGCGCTTGGGCAGGATCCTCCCCTCTGGAGTTTGACATATTAGCAGTGAGCATAGGTACCAAAGCATGCGAGTGCCGAGTGATTTAGAGTGTTGAGTGATTGGGAGGTGCTGAGTGATTGAGTGTGCTGAATGAGGTTGAATACTCCGAGAGCATGAGCACATGAGTTTAACACTGTGGTGCATTACATTTGACATGCATACTTGGCATGTAGGCATAGATATACATTTCCTTATACTATACGGTATTGTGACATTTATGACTTCTTATACACATTGACATGTAGGCATTGAGATGTACTTTCCTCATGCTATCTGATAATGGAGTATCTTATCTGTTGTTGAAAGTTTTTAGGAAAAAGCATAGGTTTTCTGACATACTCACATTTTGGTGGCTTCGGTGAAAGATTTGGGTTTTACTGTTATACCTAAAAAGCATTCCTATTTTCTGTAACTATGAATGAGCTGAGCATCATATCTTTGAGTATAACTTGTTCTATTTCATTATATCATTACGAGTTGTTCTTGGCTGTTGGTGTTGGACTCTGACCATTGTCCAAGCTCGTCACTACTTTCACCCTAAGGTTAGGTTTGTTACTTATTTAGTACATGAGGTTGGTTATAATCATACTATATTTCTGCACCATACGTGCATATTTTGGAGCTGATATTGTTGTGTATGACGGGAGCTTGCATTGAAGATGTATCTGTGTTCCGGTTGTAGATGCCTGTTGTTCATTGTAGCTTTAGATTTATAAAAATCTATTTACGTACATTTCAAACAGATGATGTATTTATTTTATACCAGTTTTGTAAACTCTAAATCTTAGAAGCTCATGATTTGTACTACAAATCCTTGGAATTTTTATATAAAAGTTCAGTTATTTCATTATTTATTTTCTCAGTATATTTCCTTGAGTTGGATTATTGATAAATTGGCTTACCTAGCGGGTTTAGTTAGGTGTCATCACGACTAGTTGGATTTTGGGTCGTGACAAGTTGGTATCAGAGCCCTAGATTCATAGGTTCTATGAGTCATGAGCAAATGTCTAGTAGAGTCTTGCAGATCGGTATGCTGATGTCCATACCTATCTTCGAGAGGCTACAGGGCATTTAGGATAAATTTCTCATCTTTCTTTCCTTATCGTGCGACATTGATTCAGCTAAGTGTATCCCTTTGAATTTCTTTCACTCACTCGTATTTTATGTGAGCGTTTGGTATTAGCGATGCATCAACGACTTGTGATTCCATGGATGAGGTACAAGATGTGTCTTTTGTGTTATGGTGATGGGCCAGTCTAGAGGACTTGAGGATAGGTTTAGACCGTATCTTAGGCTCGGTAGTTTCAATTATGCGAGCATAATCTTTTAGACTTATATGTCCGGTAGTGTCTCTGTGAGTGGAATTTATGGCTCAGTGAGTGGTTGGATGGCTATATGATGAGTATGATGTGACTACGGGATATGTTTATATGGTTTGAATGTGTCGAGAAGAGTTTGCTTGAGATGTGAAAAGGACTATCGAGTGCTTGATTTCTGGCTTGATGTGTTGTACAGTCTCGAGTTATGATCGTGTTGAGGGATCTTTCATGTCGTTTATTTGTGGAACGAAGTAGATTCGCATGTCTTGTCGATGAGTTCAGACTCAGGAAAATTAAGTGATTACGTAGTAATGGTGGCTGTAAAAGGGTATAGAGAGATGTCAGTTTGAGGCTAAGCATGTGGGTTATCACCTGCAGGGTAATCTACGGATGTGTGATCCTTATGTTGATTGTGTGGAGAGTTTCTTTATACCAGTGGGTTATATGTGTTGCAATTTGAGTATGGAACGGTTGTGAAAGTTGACTTGACTGCCACAAGGATGAATACAACCTTCGCAGATGACTTGAGATATTTTATGATTTGTGTTGCGTGAGCTTACGAAGGGTTTAGTTAGATTTTAGTGCGAGGTTATGGCAGTAATAGAGTATGGGTATTGTGTATTACCAGATGTTTTGATATGTGGCTTTAAGCCAAGTGGGGGAGTCTACCATCGGCAATTTGATTTCATGGTTATGTGTGGATTGATTTTGATGTGAGGCATACTTATGAATCTATTATGACCTGCAAAGGTTGAGATCGAGGATGACTCGAGTGAGGAGATTTCTTGATATACGATATATTACACTTTATGGGTATATGGAAACCACATGATGATTTGTGTTTGTTATTCGCGATGGATGTAGTGTGCGTAGAGTAGGGATTCACTCGGTTGCTTAGAGGTGTATAATACTTCTTTGGATATTGGTATGATAATGGAGCACAGATCGTTCGTCTCATTTGGGCGGTGCATTTGACATTTGATAGGGTGGAAGACCCTCGGGGAGGATCTAATGGGTTCAAGATTGATATGTGGCATTTGAGAATTTTTCGGATTTGTATATGGCTAAGATATGAGTTTTGTATTGGATAGTGCCGGGACTTGCAACACTTATGTATCATTATGGATCCTACATTTCAGTGTCATAAAGGTAAATGAAACTGTTTTAAATTTACATAAGGTCTCTTCATAGTGGGTATCTTGGATGCGGTACTTTGAGTGTTTAAATGGGAATACGGTAGCTTATGGGCTTTAGGGCGATGTGATTTTATGCTAGGATCTCGTTTGGTGAGTTTTGGTTGAGGATCGTGGTATTATGGTGAGGAGAAGTGTCAACTTGAAGGCAATTCAGAAGAAACTCGAAGGAAATAGGACAACTTGGTAGTAGGTTGGATTAGTAACGTAATGGTATGCTCGATTTTTTTGGCTCTTATGGTGAGGTGATGCTTTAAGGGTGTTTTGTGGCAATACTCTTGGATTTGGCGACCTGCGTGACTTGGTTGGTTTAGAGGGATTAAGTTTTGATAGCTTGGTTATGTGCAAATAGATTTCAAAGTGTTCTCGATGGTTTCTACCATGGTTTGAGATGGATATTTCCTACCGGCGTGAGGATCATGTTGCATATTGCGATTTTCTACTGGATGGGATCATGTGAAAGGTTCCTGGCTAATTGAGTATCTAGTCTTCTTGTGACTATGAGTTGATAATGAGGTTCCCGTGTTTTCATATGATGGCCTAATAGAGGCGGTGTGTGGTGTGAGATTAGGATTTACCTGTGCAATTATACGATTCAGTTTCAAAAGGAAGGTCATGAGTTTATGCAGCACAGACGATTTCAGATGGTGAGAGAAAAATGTTGGAACTATTTAGTATTACCTAAGAAGAGTACATTCAGAAGGAGCACCGAGTTTTGACTTTCGGATGCTTCATTGGTATTGTGGTACTTGCCTGATTGATCGACTACTGATAATCATATTTTTTTTATGTGGCGCGGAAGAATTATAGAAGTATTCCTCATGGAATGATAGTGCATGAGATATGTATTAGACATTCGTATGGTGGAGTTGGGATCATCTATGGTGTTTCATGGTTGTGGACTGTGAAGATGTGGCCAAAGTTAACCAGATCGTAGTATATGTTATGGTTAGGCCATTGTGGACTTAGAGGGTTATTTATCTATTTGTGAATGACCAGGGTTGATTTAGGAGCTCATTGGTAGGCCTAATGAGGATGTGTATTCTATACCATGTCAGATTGGTTGACTCTGTACTGCTATTGTTGAGGGATGTGCCATTCAGTTAGAATTGATCTTATTCATATCTGATATGTTCTATGTGTCATTCTTCTATGCTACAATGGGTTGTGATCTATTGGTTACTTGAACATTAGATGCATTTCTATTTAGGCCATGCGGTGAAATTCGAGCGAGATGGTTATTGGGGTGTTGAATGGCTGATTGTACCTTGGTTATGGTCTTTCCTGTTGATGGTATATTGTGCTATCCTTTTCTCCATGGATATGATCATGCAATTCTTGTATTTGATGTTGAATTGTGTGTGGTTATAGATTTAGAGCATTGTGGCTTGAGGTATTTCATATGGACCGGTTTTTGGATAGGGCCACGCATTGCAGTGGGGGTACGTTGAGATATGATCTTTTGTGATAGATTCGTGTTTCTTGGTTCTATGATGTGCGATGGGTTGGTAGAATTGCGTTTGTAGGGGTACTTGTTGAGTTTGCTGGACGGTTATCCCATTTGAGTCATTTTCTATGTTTGAGTACATTTGAATTGTTACTTGTTGGTGCACAGATTGCATGGTTGTGACTTTAGGTTGTATTGGTATGGCATGTCAATAGAATTGTTGTGTTTGATGAGATAAGGCCATTGGACCTAAAATTGATACTGTCGAATTTGATTACGGTATGTTTGGGAGAATAATATCGGAATTCGGCTAAGACTTTGGTTTTGGTTCTTGTCGGACGAGTGAGAGAGTCCATGACTTGTTGATCTGATAAGTGGTTATGAGTTTCTGCGTGTTTCCGTAATCATCGGTAGTGAAAGAAGGTTTTGAACGAGGTTTTATTTGATATGAGATTTATTACCGGTATTGGGATTGTTTTGAGCAACTACTGTGATCGGGAATTATTGCTACGAGTATGAGATTTATGTGGTATATCATGTGATTAAATCCTGGATTATGAATATGACGTGATACAACTTGAAGACTTATACAATGTGTAGGTATGAGATTCAGGTCTTGTATGGAATTTCGGATGTTGGAAATTAGGTTCTACGACTTACGGACTAAGGTTAAAGTAATGATATTCAATTATGTTGTGTTTTCAGGCTTACATGGATTGGGGCGACGTAGGATCACCCCCGGGTATGTTCAAGGTAAGGCTACACGACGATTTGATGGATTTGGAATAACTCTGGGCACATTCAAGGACAAACATGTGTTTAAGTGAGGGAGAATGTAACGACCCGACCGGTCACTTTGAGCATTTGCATTCCGTTCAGCCTTGAGTAGCTTCACATGATGTATTATTACTTGTGTGAATCGTCGATTTTGGTTTTTAGGTTAATCGGAATTAATTTGGGAGAAAGATTCTCAACTAGGAAGCTTTAAGTTGGAAGAGCTGACCAATTTTGACTTCTGAGTATTTGACCTCGGATCAGAGTTTTGATGGTTCCGTTAGGTCCGGATGGTGATTTTGGACTTGGGTGTATGCCCGGATTTGCATTTGGATGTTCCTAGAAGGTTACGGCACTATTCGGCAAAAGTTGGCAATTTAAAGGTTTGAAATATTTATAAATTTTACTGGGAGTTGACATTATCGGGTTTGGATTGTGGTTCCAAGAATTGGAATAGCTTCGTTATGTCATTTGGGACTTATGTGCAAAAGCTGAGTTCATTCTGAGTTGATTTGATGAGGGTTCAGCACAAGTTTTGGAAGTTGAAAGATTCAAAGTTCATTAAGTTCGATTTGAGGCGCGATTCGTGATTTTGATATTAATATGTGTGATTTGACGCCTCGAGTAGGTCCGTAATATATTTTGAGACTTGTTGGTATGTTCAGATGGGTTCCCGAGGGACTTGGATGAGTTTCAGGGTGGTTTTGGACCATTTCTAAGCCATTTTTAGTTGCTGGTTTTTGGCTACAGTAGTGTGCATTGCGATCGCGGACTTTAGGTCACGTTCGCGAAGAGCAAAATGGGAAAAAAGGACCTGTGAATCGCGTTCGCAGAGGGATCTTCGCATTCGCGAAGAAGAAATTTTGTTTGTCACTGAGCCAATTTTGGAAGCTTATATCTTGCAATCTATAAGGAATTTACAGATGATCCAAAAACGGAAGTTGTAGCCCTTAGTGTCTAGTTTTCAAAGAATTAAACAGTTTGTCATTTAGAGTTTTGTACAAAACTTATGGCTATTATACTAGAGGCTATTTGGAAGAGTTGGGCAAACTTGTTGGAGTTTGTTCATCGCAGAGGAATGGTCGCGATCGCGAAGGGTAAAATTTGAGCTAGAATTGTTTTTGAATCGCGATCGCGTAGAGGGACCCCTGGCAGTGCATTAAAACATCAAATTTCAGGATTTTGAGTTCATTTTAGCATATTTTGAGCTATGGAGCTCGGATTGAGACAATATTTGAGGTGATTTTCACCACATGGAATGGGGTAAGTATTTTCTACCCGGTATTGATTTTATTTAGTGATTCCATCTTCATTTTTGACATTTGGTTGATGATTTCAAAGGAGAAATAGGAGGTGTTTGCCTAAAATTTCATAAAGAGAATTTTGAGTTTTGAACATCAATTCGGAGTCGGATTTGAGTGAAATGTATATGGTTAGACTCGTAATTGAATGGGTTGTCATATTTTGTGAGTTTTATCGAGTTCCGAGGTGCGGTCCTAGGGTTGAAGTTTTGGTTGACTTTGGGCTTTTGATTAAAGATTCAACCTTTATCGATTGGGTTTGTTTCCTCAGGCATTATTTGATGTATTTGAGTTGCTTTTGGCTAGTTTCGAGCAGTTCGAAGGTTGATGCGCTCGGGATGGCATTTCTAGAGTATTGTTCGGCTTGGTCGGTATTGGATTTGGCTTGTTCGAGATAAGTAACATATCTAAACTTGGATTTGAGGGTATTTAACCCTGGGAACTATGTTATAAGAGATGTATTAAGGTGACACAGATGCTAGGTGACGAGCGTGTGAGCGTACACCGAGGAAATCATGGTTTTAGTCGACTATTAGACTATTACTGGACTTATTTTACTGTTATATCCTATTACCTCAATGTTCTCCCTACTTATTTGATTATATGAGATGTGAATCATGTTAGAAATCATGTTTAGGTTATATTATTACTCTGTTGAGACCTAACGAGGTTATTTCTGTTGTTGAGTTATTTGCTTACATTAAAATTACACACCCAGTCATATTCATTCATTTGCATATCATATCTCAGTCTCTATTATCAATTGTTGTCACATCATGTTATCATTGTTTGGGCTGAGTGACATGAGATTTGTGTGCCCGAGAAACTAGAGAGATTAATAACTGAGTGAGGTCGAGGGCCTGATTGTGAGTGATGATTATGGAATGGGGCTACACGTCACACCAGGCTTTATTGATTCATGATGGGATCGGGTTGTACGCCGCATCATGCCATGTTGGCTTATATTAGTGCTTGGGCAGGATCCGCCCCTCCGGAGTCTCACATACCAGTAGTGAGTGCATGTACCGATGAGTGAGAGTGTCGAGTGATTGAGAGTACTGAGTGATTGGGAAGTGTTGAGTGATTGAGAGTGTTGAGTGATTGGAGGTGCTGAGTGATTGAGTGAAGTTGAATACTCCGAGATCATGAGCACATTAGTCTATCACTATGGTGCATTACATCTGACATGCATACTTGGCTTGTGGGCATAGAGATGCCTTTCCTTATGTTATATGGTATTGTGACATTTATGACTTCTCATACACATTTACATGTAGGCACAGAGATGTACTTTTCTCATACTTTTCTCTGTTGTTGAATGTTTTTGGAAAAATCAAAGTTTTTATAACATACTCATATTTTGGTGACTTTGGTGAAAGATTTGGGTTTTACTATTATACTTGAAAAGCATGCCTATTTTCCGTAACTATGGACAAGCTCAGCGTCATATCTTTGAGTATTACTTGTACTGTTCCATTACATTGTTACGAATTGTTCTTGGTTGTTGGTGTTGGACTCTAACAATTGTCCAAGCTCGTCACTGCTTTGAACCTAAAGTTAGGTTTGTTACTTATTGAGTACATGGGTCGGTTTTACTCATACTACACTTCTTTACATTGCGTGTAGATTTTGGAGCTGAAGTTGCTGTCTATGGCGGAAGCTGGCATTGAAGCTGTACCCGTGTTCTGGTTGTAGCTGCCTTTTGTTCATGGTTGCTTTAGATTTATAAAATCTTTTTAAGTACATTTGAAACAGATGATGTATTTATTTCATACCTATTTTGTAAACTCTAAATCTTAAAAGCTCATGATTTATACTATCAACTCTTGAAATGTTTGTATTAAAGTTAAGTTATTTCATCATTTAATTTCTCAATAGATCTCCTTGAGTTGGATAATTGATAAATTGGCTTATCTAGAGGGTTGGGTTAGGTGTCATCACGACTAGTTGGATTTTGGATCATGTCAGGGTATGAATCCATGAACATACGTGTTATGTATTTGGTGTTGATTCATTATGGGATAGGGCTGCACGCCGTAGTAGGCCATGTTGGTTTATATTAGCATTTGGGCAGGATCCGCCCCTCCGGAGTCTGACATACCAGCAGTGAGCGCAGGTGCCATACAATGCTGAGTGACTGAGTGTGCTGAGTGATTAAGCGTGATGAGTGGGAGTGCGAGACGGTGAGATTGAGTACTCTAAGAGTGTGAGTACATGAGTTCACCGCTGTGATGCATTGTATTTGACATGCATACTTGACATACAAGTATAGAGATGCATTTCCTCATGCTACAGGATTTTTATGACATTTATGATTTCATATGCACATTGGCATATAGGCATAGAGATGTACTTTCCTCGTGCCATCTGAGAATGAAATATCTTATCTGTTGTTGAATGTTTTTGGAAAATATTATAATTTTCTGATTTACTCATATTTTGGTGATTTCGATGAAAGATTTGGATTTTACTATTAAACCTAAAAAGCATGCCTATTTTTTGTAACTGTGAACAAGATGAGCATTATATGTTTGCGTTACTACTTGTGCTGCTTCTATTATATTATTACGAGTTGTTCTTGGCTATTGGTATTGGATTCTGATCGTTGTCTAAGCTCGTCACTTCTTTCAACCTAATGTTAAGTTTGTTACTTATTGAGTACATGGGATCGGTTGTACTTATACTATACTTTTGCACCTTGCATGCAGATTTTGGAGCGGATGTTGCTGTAAGTGGCGGGAGTTGGCATTGAAGATGTACCTGCATTCCGGTTATAGCTGCCTCTTGTTCTTGGTAGCTTTAGATTTATATATCTATTTATGTACGTTTAGAACAAATGATGTATTTATTTCATACCAGCTTTGTAAACTCTAAGTCTTACAAGCTCATGATTTGTACTACCAGTCCTTGAGGAGTTGTATAAAATTCAGTTATTTCATTTTTGACTCTTATCATTGTTAGCCAATCTGTATTACTATAATAAATATTGAAACAGAAAACAGAAAGTTAACAGCAAATGAATGTCGAAATAATATCTAAAAATAATTTCAAAATAAATCGAGCCCACTGAATGCATTGAGTGTCCTTAAGAAAATTATTCCCCTCAAGTACCCAAATAATTTCGGAATAACTTACCAGTGTATTGATACCAAAAACGTTGATGAACTGCGAACCACTCAATGGTAGTAAAACACACCGGAAAATTGTGTGCAGAAGAAGAAGATCGGAAAATTTCGTAAGGAAAGATTATGGTATCAAGCCATATTTATAGCCATTTTCTGGCACTGTTTCTGAAAAGGTTTGCAAATTTTCAGAAACAACCATGGCTGTTGGAACAGGTGGCGGGAAAAAGGATTTAAAATAATCCGAGAAAGAACCGGACCGGGTCGTGTCAGGGGTCCTGGGTTATTCCGAGTTGAATTTTCGTTAATTAATTAAATAATTGAAAGAAATTTTATCTAAAAAGATTAATCAATCAATCGATCTTTGACCAAATGCGAATCTGAATCCGAAGCCGAAATTGAGCCGAGACGAGTGAGCGAGCGAGCAACGATGGCATGAGGTTTAGTTTCTTTCTAACCCATTCAACACCAAGAGAAGTGATTTCTCAATATAAGCACATTCACTTTCCTTTCCACCACCAATGAGGGACAGTTTGCTCTTTCCAAACCAAAATGGAGCTCATTTTTCCTCCACTTTCTTCCCTTCATTTCCCATTCACCAATCTTTTAATCCCAACAATCCCACACATGAATAGAGAATGGCTATAAGACAAAGGAATGCATGGACGAGTGTGTAATTTACATGCAAGGATTAATTGCATCTGGATAAATAGGTTTCCCTTTGAACTTTACGTAATGAACTTATATCGGATATACTCGGTCAATCGGTAGATTTTATATCTTTGATCCGTCGAGATTTGTTGTATACCTAGACAACATAAGTCACACAATCAACCCTTAACAATTTATGGTTCTCACGGTTATGTTCGTTTCAGCCATGAACACCGCCTGGTTTCATGAGTGCTTAGAGAATGGGCCTTTACTTTCATTCCCCTTGAAGCAGCTTACAATTCACACTCACATAGGTGATGTCTAATTGTGTAATCCTATAGACACACTATATGAACATTTCCTGCCAGACTTAGAAAATCATTAAAAATCTTTAAGCTTTATTGACTCATCAAAAAACATTAACGCTTTACCCTGATTTCTCAACATTGTCTTCATCACGAGAATGGGTTGAGTTGTTTGACAATATTGAACCGTCATTCATAACTTTATTTGATCTCTTTGAACCTATCTCTTGGGATCTCAAGTCTGCTAGGTAGAGTTACCGCCATGATGACTTATCCTAGGCCTTAACCCCATTCCCTTCGATGATCTTTCAATTGCCTCTATAGATAGGCCTTTTGTAAGTGGATCCAGCACGTTATCTCTTGACTTTACATAGTCAATCATGATAACACCTCTAGAGAGTAGTTGTCTAACGGTATTGTATCTCCGTCGAATGTGACAAGATTTTCCGTTATACATATAGGTGCCAAATGTTTGGGAAAAAATGGAATATCTTCCAAGAAATTCCGGAGCCATTCAGCTTCTTCACCGGCCTAATCTAAAGCTATGAATTCATATTCCATTATAACGGGCGATGCACGTTTGTTTGGATGATTTCCAAGACACTGCTCCACCCCCAATTGTGAAAACATATCCACTCGTGGATTTAACTTCAGATGATTCGATGATCCAATTTGCATAATTTTTGGTATATTTCAGATACCCCAAAACTCGTTTCATTGCCATCCAATGTATTTGATTGGGATTACTTGTAAACCGACTCAGTTTGCTAATACCGCATGCTATATCTGGTCGCGTACAATTCATGATATACATCAAACTTTTCAATATTCTTGCATAGTCCACTTGTGAGTCACTTTCACCTTCATTCTTTTGAAGTGCATAACTTACGTAAATTGGAGTCTTGACAATCTTGAAATCCAAATACTTGAACTTGTCAAATATGTTTTCAATGTAGTGAGACTTTGATAATGCTAGACCTTATGGAGTCTTGTGAATTCTGATTCCTAAGATCACATCAGCAACTCCTAAGTCTTTCATGTCGAATTATCTAGCCAACATGCGCTCAGTAGCATTTATATCGGCTATATGTTTGCTCATTATTAACATGTCATCAACATATAAACAAAAAATGACTTCATGACCTGGAGTGTTTTTAATGTAAATACATTTGTCACATTCATTGATTTTAAACCCACTTGCCAATATTGTTTGGTCAAATTTGGCATGCCATTGTTTGGGTGCTTGATTAAGTCTATAAAGCGACTTAACGAGTTTGCACACTTTTTTTTCTTTACCCGGAACCATAAAACCCTCAGGTTGTTCCATGTAAATCTCTTCCTCCAATTCTCCATTTAAGAAAGCTGTTTTAATATCCATTTGATGGATTTCAAGACTATACACAGCTGCCAGTGCCACTAATACAGTAATAGATGTTATCCTGGTTACTGGCGAGTAAGTGTCAAAGTAATCAAGGCCCTTCTTTTGTCTATAATCTTTGATAACAAGTCTTGCCTCATATTTGTCAATAGTGTCATCAACTTTTATTTTCTGATTGAAGATCCATTTCGAACCTAAAGGCTTATTTCCTGGAGGAAGATCAATCAATTTCCATGTATGGTTATCCAAAATTGATTGAATCTCACTATTGACTGCCTCATTCCAAAATGTTGAATTAGAAGATGACATAGGTGCTTTGAAAGTTTGAGGTTCATTTTCAAGCAAGAATGTCACAAAACCTGGTCCAAAGGAAGTAGATGTTCTTTGACGTTTACTATGCCTTGGATCTTCTTTACTTGGAGTATTTTTCTTTGGTTCTTCCCGTAGCCGTTTAGGTTTTTCACTTAACGACTCGTTCAAATTGAACTAGAATTCTGGCATTCCAACCCCTAAGAGGTAGCTAAGAAAATACTTAGCCCTTCAGCTAATTTCATTCAAAACACCCACAAACATACCCAAAAATAGTATGCGTTCATTCTCACAAATACCAAATCATGCTTGTTTAAACCCCACAAAGCAAAGCAGACCCAATCAGATGTCACACATACTACGGTGTGGATTACCAAAATAATCTGACCAAAAGAATGGGGAACCCATCCATCCAAATACAAAAGACTTTCTCAACCTTTTGATCCACAATTTTACAATTATTATGACTACTAGGCAGCGTGGAGGAATGCTTTCGCCATCAAAAACCAACTTGGAAAGCATTCATGGTTCATCCTCTGGAGCAAACAACTAACCTCTGAATTCTCTCAGTGGTTTATACATCAATGGTGGTCTACATATGGTCATAGAGCTGAAATCCTCCCAGCACCAGTAAAAGAAGAATATGATTATTTCTGCCACATGTTTTCTAGTGAGCAACAAATACTCGTACTCCTCCAAGTTTTCCACACATTTCATATCCCATGGATATACTCCTAGAAGTTTTCCTTTCACAAGCCAGGAGGACATAAAGGACTACCGTGGTTAGCCTTCCAAGGCCACTACAAATGGTACAAAATGTGGGAGGGATTCATCCGAAGCATATGTGCCAGCAGTAGACAAGTGGTTTCTGTCTCATCCATGGTATCTAGCTATAAAAGATACTGCCCAAATTTTATTTTTACAACAAAAGTCCATTGCAAATACACAACTAGTCGGTTCCAGCAGCATGATTGATTTTATTCAGCAAATGGATAAAATTCTTGATTCCCTCAAGACACAAATTCCACGTCAACAAAATCAAGCATCTTCGTCTGAAAAATCATCATCATCATCAGAAGAAGAAGAAGAAGAATAAGAAGAATAAGAAGAATCGGAAGAAGAAGAAGAAGAAGAAGAAGAAGAAGAAGAAGAAGAAGAAGAAGAAAGAAGAAGACCTGATTTAGTGTTCGGAGAAATTAATCAGAAATCACATCAGCGTGACAGCACAATGACATCACAGTTGACATGATCCATGACATCAGTTGTCACTTACTTCTAATGACATCATGAATGACATTACCTTACACTACCATTCTGAGAAAGAATTCTTCCCCTCTCTCTAGAATTGGTTAGAGCTCTCTCTCTAGTATATTATTATAAGTTTTTAACTTGTATTATCAATTTTTCAGTTTCAAAAATAATCAAGTTTATATTTATTTTACTCTTGCCCAAGTTTAAATTTATACTACTCTGCATTATGGTTGGCTAAGCCACCTAATTTACTTTATTGTATTTTATTTACATGGTCGACTCTGCCCCATAAATTTATTTATTTGCACTCTAACTGTATCTTCTGCAGGTTTAATTAGCTTATTGCTATTTGCTTCCTATCCTCACATTGCTTTTATTTTTTTCCTAATCTTTTAGGGGCTTCGCTTCCTGTCCCCCTGGTATCAGAGCCATGGGAGGAAGTAAGGACTATTATTCTTGTTTTTAACTTACTTTTATATAGTATTGATTGATCAAACTTAGATCTATAGATATATGGCTTCTTTTATATATCTTTCTTAAATCTTATACTTTTTTAAGAAGATCTCTTAAGACTGACAATGTGATCCCTCCGGATCTATACTGTAAGCAGTTTTTCTGAGAAAAGCGGATATAATAATTCTCAGTTGGCTTATAGATGGTTATTTATAACCTTTGAGTCATCCTAAAGAACAACTTCTTAATAAATAATTAGATTTAATTATTATATATAAGAGAAGACATGTATCCATATATTTGATTTTTAGATCTAACTTTTCTACATAATATTGAGTTAAGAACTTGAATATTATCCTTATAGAACCCAACGGTCTCTTGAACCAAGAACAGGAAGCATTAAAG
The DNA here is from genome assembly GCA_000715115.1 of Nicotiana otophora. Lineage (NCBI taxonomy): Eukaryota > Viridiplantae > Streptophyta > Magnoliopsida > Solanales > Solanaceae > Nicotiana > Nicotiana otophora. The sequence goes on along the minus strand of AWOL01S0161640.1, from coordinate 5,140 downwards.
TTATCATCATTAATATTGTTGTAATTACTTGCAGATCTAAGCCATGTCTTTCTTCCACCCTTTCTCCTCCCCTTCAAAAAATTCCTTCTCTTCTCCAACTTCTTTATCTTCCTTCTCATCATCCTCCTTCAATGCCAAACTCAAAGAAGAAATTAGCTTTTCTGATTTGCATCAATCAATTGATGACTCGAAGATGCCTAAACATCCACAGTCCACAATTTACAAGTCTTCATGAGGAAATCAAACCTTTAAACTCCAAGTCTATAGAAAAATATAGGCAAAAATACAATTATCTCCATTTTGGTTTAGTACAAATTGCAGCTAGACCTCTATCCAAGGAAGGTCTATATACGTCTCTACTCATCTGTCTTAGAGATTCTAGATTTTTAGACTTCAATAATTCCTCTATAGGAATGGTAGAAACCAACCTCTGTAGTGGTCCAATTTACTTTGATTATTTTTTTAATTTTACAATATCTCATAAAGATAGAAATATCTTAGATTCTTTAACTCTTAATGTTAAAATAGCTAATTATAAAACCAAAATTGGATCCTTCCCTGTAGCAATTATTTATAGAATATAATATAAATCCATGAGTTCAGCCTTTAATATTGGAGCCATGAAACCCCTCCATAAAGATGAAACTGTTCTTTTCAAAATAGATCTACAAAGATCTTATCTGTCAATACCAAAACCCATTTCATGGAGCCAAGTTTTTCTACCACAAAACTAGTTACTGTAAGATGCTACTCCAGCTGAGAAATCAGAAAATACTACGATCTCTCAGATCCAACAATATTCTAGTGGATTTATAGCCATTTCCTTCCAAAGGTCCTTTAGCCAAAGAGTCTATGTCTCTTCCTTTTCGGTACAGTCTAAGATTCAGTCTGGAATACATTCAACATCTTCCTTTCCTTCTAGGATCGAAACTGTTAAGTTTGACTCTAGGATCCCACAAGCTAAATATTCTGTAGAAACAGGCCCTCCAACAGAAGTTAATTATGAACAACCTCAATCTCCCACTTACTCAGCTTTAGGTGCTGAATTAGATGTTTTGGAAAAATATTTTCAAATTGATAAAGAAAAACTTCAAGCAAATTTTTATTCACAGGAAAATATTTTCAAAAGAACTTGGTTTTTCCAAGATTTTCAAGGAAACAAAAGAAAAAATCTCCAAAGTATTTACTATGAGTCTTTAAACTTCATAAAAGAACAAATTAATTTCTCTGAATGGTTTGAAGCTTATGCAGAATATCACCAATTAGATTTTCCTTTTCTAAATCAGTTAACGTTTCGAAAATTTGGAAAACCTCCTCTGGAGAGGAAGTCATCTCACAACTTCCTCCAGCACAAGGATTTTCATCAAGTTATGCATATATTTCAGTAGTAGCTAATCTTTTCGAATTAAAAAATAAAAATGAAGCTATTACAGGCAAAGATATTAAAAATATTTTTGAACACAATAATTATACAAATAATTATTTATAATCTCTTGGTGAATATTTAGTTACAAAACCACCTTCAGCATCTACTAGTTCTAAGCCAGCAGAAATATTCACTTCTTCAATCCCTTTATTTAAACCTTATGAGATCCCTAGAACTTTTGCTACGAAACTTCGGATCCACCAAGATAAAGACTATCCTCAGCTCTCTGACCATCAGCGTAGGATCCTAGAAATTGAGAAAACCTTGATAGCTCAGGATACCACAACTAACGATTCTTCTGTACAGGTTCTCCGAGAAGTCGATTCTGACCAAGAAACCAATTCACAGTCAGAACAATTTCATGACAATCTTCCCCTAGAAATTTTCCCTGTTAGAACAGGATCCTTTAACTGGCGTCAACCCCAAAGACTTTACTATTCTAGAGCTACCCATCCTGATGTAGCCTTAGAAGAAAGACCCAATGTTACGCAAACCAATTATAATGCCAATAATATCTATGAATGGAATATAGATGGTTGTTCTAAATACAATAATTTGGCCAAACTACAGTAAATGACTATGCTAGGCACTACATACCGAACTTTTCATAACTGTTCTGACCTGCTTACTACCCATGTCAAAACCCAGCTGAAAAACCAGCCAAATTCCAGTCCCAAACAGGAGCAAAGGTGGGCCAAAAATGCAGCCAAAACCAGTCGCAAATCAGATGCTGATAACCGCCAAAAACAGTCCCGAAAAGCCATGAAAATCGGCCTGAAAACCAGCTGAAACAGCCACCCAAAACTAGCTGGAACGCAGCACCAAACCACCCCAAAAATAGTCCACATCACACCATATTTGTCGATAAGCAGAGCTTCGTTTCAACTGGGTAAGACCACCCACGTTTAGTCGAGTTTTTTTTGGAGTCGAGTTCTAGGCTTCCGGAGCGGGTTTCGATTTGTGGTTCCTTTGGTGCGAGAATTTAGGAGTTTCCTTTGCTTATGTAACTGAAGAAGTTTCCATCTATACAAATGTCATTTTTCTCTTTATATTATGATTTTAGTTGATATTTTACTGTGATTGGCCTAGCTAAAAGTTTTCAACTACTTTGTTTGTTTACATCTCAGAGAACGTGTGTTGGATGTTTGTTTTGCTTGCTAATTCTTGAGAAGAAGAAATATGACTTGAATCTTAATCCTTCATAATATATAAGTTTGGTATTCTGTTTTTGAATTCAAAGGCTTAAGTGAATGAAGTTTTGTGTTTTCTGAGAAACATGCCATTATGTTTGTACCATTTTAGTCTGAGTCGGTATGTTAAGAATGGCAAATTTAATATGAATTGTTGCGAATGAATTTGGAACGTGGGGTGCGCTAGGATAATTCAAATGGGCTATTTGGTCGACTGGAATCAGAATAGAGTTTGGATCTTTCTTCTAATAGAACTAGGCCGAAAAGATTTAGTCTTGCGAGGCCCAGAGTAATAAATAATATAGCTCACCCATCTTTCATTGCCTTGCAATCATATCAAACCTTAAGAAATTAATCAATTATCGAACATCATAACTTGCTTTAGGCGCGATTAATAATAAATCATCGTGACTATGGGTACGGTTCCCGTGGCATGATCACGATACATAAATTCCCATTCAAGTGCGTATTTCATGCAACTTGACCTCAACTTCAAATAATAATGAAAATTAACATGTTGTGAATCGCGAGTGCGTTTCAGGTAGTGCGATTCGCAATGTGTACAAAAACAAACGAGTGTGCGACATCGTGACTTGTTCAAATAAATTTCACAAATATTAAAAGCGGTGAAAGAGTAAAAATGCACAATATATTTTAAATATGTAACAAATTAGATAATTAGGCCAATTATTAATAGTTAAGCGACCGTGCTAAAACCACGGACGTCGGAAATACCTCACACCTTCTCTCGGGTTAATAGAATTCCTTATCCGGACTTCTATTTTTGCGGACCATAAAATAAAGTTAAATTTTCTCGATTTGGGATTTAAAATGAACCAGTAACTTGGGACACCATCATAATTATTCCAAGTGGCGACTCTGAATAAATAAATAATCTTATTTAGAATTATGTCACTATAATTGAAAAAAACTCCATATCCCTTCGAAACAAAGAGGTGTGACAATATGTATATTGATGTGTGGCTATAATTCCATAGTTTCGTACATTATATGCCTTGCATTTTATATGCTTTAATGATAAATTAAACTTTATTTGCGCATAATGAAATCTATTTTATATGTAGGTGAATTGGAGATGAAAGTAGAGCAAAAGGGATACTTAAACGTTGAAAGTGTGCTCGAGAACAATGAAAAGGAGAGACCTGGCGAGGCCAGCAAAAAGCCAGGCAGAACCAGGCATTAGCCTGGCGAGATCAGCCAAAAGCCAGGCTTAACCAGGCTTGGGGCCAGGTCCAATCCGAGTTTTGAAGGCTTATTTCGTCTCCTGGTTTGACTAGGACTTGACCTACACATTTAGGTCTTTTCCTACACATATAAATAGACCTAAAAATGCCATTTTGGGGGATATACCGATATTGGACAAAGAAGACCGAGATTGGACAGAGAGACCGACATTAGACTGGGGATTCGACCTAAGGAGGAAAGAACATACTAGGAGCAAGGCGGAGAATTCTTCTACGAGTCTTTCACTTCCTTCTTCCTATTTTCATTACTGGTTATGAATTCTAGTATTGTAGTTATGCATACTATTATGAATAGCTAATTTGTTATCTAGAGTTTTGATAGAACTTTTTGGAGGATGATTTTCTTGTTACGTTAATATAGATTTGCCGTAGTATTTTCTCTATTTGTTCAACTATATTATTCTTGTTGTTGATTGAATGGCCCTCAATTAGCTGTGCCTATTTGGTAAGTATTACTCGGGAGAGAGTGCATATTTAAGTAGTTGTTGAACAACATCACTCCTAAACGTATACGGAGGATCAATACGGAGGTTTAAATGTGGGATTAGGGATAACGAAACCTTGGTGCGATCTGAGTGAGTTGTACTTAATGCCAGCTAGCATAATTCGGGAGAATATGTCTAGTAAATTATGGTAATTACTNTCACTCCTAAACGTATATGAGGGATCAATACGGAGGTTTAAAGGTGGGATTAGGGATAACGAAACCTTGGTGCGATCTGAGTGAGTTGTACTTAATGCCAGCTAGCGTAATTCGGGAGAATATGTCTAGTAAATTATGGTAATTACTCGGAAGAGAGTTACTACAGTTAGAGTGCTCATAATCGGTAGAGAAGACTTAGGCAAATTTATAGGAAACGTAGCGGAAAGGATTCCGACAATTGGGTAAATCATAACTCTAGACCTCCTTAGTCTTGTCTAGAATTTCATCCATGTTAGTTGATAATTTTACTGCTTTATAATATTTGCTAGTTAATTAGTAGAAATAAAAATTAAATCTTTATGACTAGAAAATTATTCGAACTTGTGTTTCTTTGCAATATTGAACAGTTGTAGCTAAGCCTTAGTTCTCTGTGGGATTCGACTCCGGAGTTGTAAACCGGATTATATTTGTAACGACCGTTTAGTCCTTTTTATAAGGCATTGTTGGGCGTGATCAAACTTTGGCGTCGTTGTCGGGGAGCTAATATTTGATATTAAAAACATGGCATCTTGGAATTATGTGAGTTTTGATGTTGGTAATTCTACTTTTGATCCTC